>JAEAOA010001578.1:3087500-3307500 GCA_016746295.1 Potamilus streckersoni | reverse complement strand
CTGAAACAAATTAGTACAGATAATGTGAAGGTCCCAGTAGGCTGAGTGGTCTAAAGAACAACCTTTATCAATCACATCTATCTTCTGTCTATGTGGGTCAGAGTTGTGGACTCCGCAACTCTATGTGTGTGTGTGTGTGTTTGTGTGTGTGTGTTTTTGTGTATTTTTAACATAGCTTTAATAATTTTTCAGTTATATTGCTTTTATGCCTGCATTGTATCAGTTTACAGTGATGTCTAGCGCTAGGGCATCATGCTGCAGACATGAAACATAATGTCCCACCCAGTCAGATTGTCCTGACACTATGCTGACCTGTTCTAACACTAACTAATAATGCTCAGGACCAAGCAAGGTTGTTGCTTGTGACATTTGTACAAAATTTATATTTTATGACTTTACATGGGCTTGAACTTGTGACCTCCTGCATCTGAGACAGATGCTTTATCCACTTAGGCCACCAAAGTGGTAGGTATATGAGAAAGCTTTCCAGTAGTTTCACATGGGACATTGGTTATTCCCTGGGCTTTCCTGGGTTCTGCCTCCACCAGTTATACTGGATGCCATATATAGCCTATCATGTGCTGAAAAATAGCATTAAGACTACAACAACAGCAATAGCAAGAACAACAATGCAAGTTTTTCTTTTTCTTTGTCTGTGTTGACCTTATGATAACCATTGTTAAGTGTTTTCATATGGAACGCCACAGCTGTCTTAAGATGACAACTTTTATTATATGATGTGCAAACTTCTTTATATGCGGTGCTTTTGTTTTTATATGATGTGCAAACATCTTTATATGCGGTGCTTTGTTCCTTATATGATGTGCAAACTTCCTTATATGCGGTGCTTTTGTTCTTATATGATGTGCAAACTTCTTTATATGATGTGCTTTCGTCCTTATATGATGTGCAAACTTCTTTATATGCGGTGCTTTCATCCTTATATGGTGTGCAAACTTCTTTACATGCGGTGCTTTCTTCCTTATATCATGTGCAAACTTCTTTATATGATGTGCAAACTTCCTTATATGATGTGCAAACTTCCTTATATGCGGTGCTTTTGTTCTTATATGATGTGCAGTTTTCATTATATGCGGTGCTTTTGTACTTATATGATATGCAAACTTCTTTTTATGCGGTGCTTTCATACTTATATGATATGCAAACTTCTTTATATGCTGTGCTTTTGTCCTTATATGATGTGCAAACGTCTTTATATGCGGTGCTTTCTTCCTTATATGATGTGCAAACTTCTTTATATGATGTGCAAACTTCTTTATATGATGTGCAAACTTCTTTATGATGAGAAACTTCATTATGATGAGAAGCAAAGACGGATCTTGCGCAGGCGCGCCGAGGGTCAAAGCAGTCTGTTAACAAAAGCAATTTGGTTGACTTAAACTGAGTAATCAAATTTAGGATCCGTTATCATCACTGTCAAGCAGATTTCACACTAAATACAGTCTAAACAGTATTCGCCACCAGTTTTTGTATCAAGATATCTAAACATATAAAGAAAGAAAGTTTATATATGGAACGCTGAAACTTTCTTATATTCTATGGAAAGTCACGCGCGAAGAGGCTTAAGGGGATATATTGTCTTAATGTAGTGACTAAAATGAAAGAACTAATATGGCAGACTCATGTCTAATGTTCTCAAACGACTGAATTTAGATTCTTCATCAGGATTTTTGAAGAACAGAAAATCTCTCCCGATATTGTGTGTAAGCTATCACTGTACGACTTTCAATGTTTGGGCCTAGTCAATAGGTCTGACATTATGAGGCTGAAGGCGTCAAATACGGAAGCAATCACCTCGGCCGCCATGAATTTAAAATACCAAATTTACTTTTGAAGGGCTTCTCAACACACTGTCTGTTTCAGAAACTACTATGTATCACAGAATGAGATAATATAACCTCAGTAGATTTTATTTCTCAGGTATTAGTGATGAAACGCTGGACTTTTCCGTTAATGAAATAATAATGAATAACACATTGTGGTGAATCAATAATAAGACGGATCTTGTATCATAGAAATATCAAGGTTTTGTTTTGTTATTTAATATTGTTTTGATTACATTTACACTTATAATAACCACACAATATATATATATATATATATATATATATATATATATATATATATATATATATATATATATATATATATATATATAAGGGCACTCTATAATAAACCGTTTTATGTGTTTAATTTTTAAATTCTATTTATCTCAAACAATGACAAAGAACGAATTGCTTTCATTGTCACTTGCCATATTCATCCTTTGGGTTTGCTTTACCTTGGGCATGAAATCATGTGCCTTGTTCTACCTGGACGGAATTAATTAACTCATGACCTTTAGTTTACAGATAAATTTGCAAAGGACGTTTTGCATTGCCTTAAATGTTAAGAGACTTAGTATCTTAGTCATTTTCTACCTAAAACACCTAAATTAATTTGCTTTACAGGAAATATCAATGCTAAAATAAAGGTTCGAAGTACCTTTTATTGAAGATAATAGTGATAATTCAATATCAAATCGTAAGATGGTCACGTTATTGTAGAAGGCATTCTGTCAAGAAAAGTAGATTAACATATCTAGTTTTTTCAGCTTATGCTATCTTATTTAGACCGCTTATTTTATTTCATGAATTTGATTAAAAACTTTTGTGAAACGTTGTTTGCAGATTAAAATTAACGGCCGGCACGTAATACTTTTTCAGATTAGGTATATAGCCTCCGTATAACTTTTCATGACATGCCAATACATTACAATTAAAATTAAGAATTAAATCTATGGGCAGTCGTCACCGCCAAAATTACATTAATAAAATGATGTAGTATGAAATCAAATGATTTAACCCAGGAAATGAAATGATAAATCCAGATTCCAAATGATGTGGTGTTTCATGAAATGATTTAACCCAACAAATGGAATGATGAATTCAGATTCCAAATGATGTTGTGAGATATAAAATGATGTAGCATGAAATTAAATGATTGAAACCCAAAAATAAAATAATAACTTCAGATTCCAGATGACCTGATATTAAATGAAATGATTTAGTAAGAAATGAAATGATTTAAAGAACAAAACAAACTATTTAAAACTCATACAATGCTAAAAAAGCAGCAAAAGAAGCAAATGGAAACAGGTAGATGTGAAAAGAAGCAAACAAAACACAAATGAAACAATCAGACATCAAAATAACTAACAGTATCTAAAATAATAAGATAATAAAACAAACTAGGCGAAGAAGAAACAGATAAATATAAAAAGAAACAATGAAAACACAATTAAAACGAACAAACGCGTGTGTGATTTAGATTTTTAACGTAGATTCACAATTATTCAGTCAAATCGTTCTTCAATGTCTATAGTGTGACAGTTTATATTGATGTCCAATATTCGGTACCCCTCAGACATGTGGCATGATGTTGCACCCAGTCACATTATCCTGACACCAGGCCGACCAATCCTAAAAAGTAACCTCTTAATGCTGAGTGCAAAGTGAGGCAGCTGTTAATATCATTTTTAAAAGTCTTAAACAAGCAAATGCCAAACGAAGTCACGGGTATATAACATAATAGAATAATAATAAAACAAAAGAGAGCAAATGAAACAGACAAATGTCAAAAGAAACAAATCAGTAACAAACCAAACATCAAAACAAAACAAAACTAAGCCCTTAAGCAAACGAAAAAATGAAACAAAGTAACAACATAAAGTTAAACACACATTTAACACTATTGAAAATAAAGAAACACGATAAGCAATGATCAACTTTATGAACAATACTGAACTTTGTTCCCAGCCAGGGTCTAACAACAGACGTAGCAGATTAAGTGAAATTACAAATTATTAATGGCATAGCGGATTGACATAGGAAAGATATAGAGATATTCTGATTAATAATTTGGTTATGCAAGACGAATGAGACTAAATGGCAGCCGACATGAGTTTATATGATAACATAAAGATTTCAAAACCAGTTTTGTGTGTGTGTGTGTATATATATATATATATATATATATTGTTATGGGCTCGTACTCAGTAACAAAGAAAAGAATGAAAGCCAACAAGCTTTGTATATTTCAACAAAACAATTTATTTTCCTAGACAACAATGAACAAATTTGTAAATATGACCTACAATTTGTGAATATAATCCAAATATGGTTTTAAGAATAAAAACACAAGTTCTTTCACTAAATAGCCCTATACGAATCCAGGTTCGAGTCCCAACGAGGTACGAATATGTAGGGCAATGACATCAGATCTAGTCCAATATATGAATAGCAATAATTCCTCACCTGAATCTCAGTCTTTATTTCCAAATAATTCCAAAATTAATTTCCTTGAATATATTTCAGAATGTTTTATACGAAAGTCAACTTGTTGAGTGTCAAGGAAAATAAATTATTGAATCCAAATATCAGACAAAGAATAAAATATTTAAAATAAACACACCTTGTTCCTTCAAGGTTTTGAATGAATCTGGCCAAACCAATATTAAGAATGCGTATTTACACTCAAAACATCACTTCAAATCACGAGGGATTGGTCATGTGGTCTCTTATTACTCTAAAATTCACATGTAGACCAATGTCACTCCACTAAAAAACCCAATCATAACAAAGGTTGTTTACAAACATTGATCAAGCGGTAAAAAATATGTCCGTGATGCTGACCAAACATTTTAACTTCCTGTTGATTTGCTACCAAGGTAGGACGAACTAAATTACTATATACAAACTTTGTGCTAAAATAGAATCCCAAATTCGAGAAAAATATTCATTGCTATTAAATACAATGAAACAAAAATGAAAATAAAAGAATTTTAAACCTTACACACAAGCAATTTAATCACCTATACATAATATATATATATATATATATATATATATATATATATATATATATATATATATATATATGTGTGTGTGTGTATTACAATTTTGTAGTTAGCATATGTGTTATCTAAGTCAGAAATTTCTAAAGCATTTTTGATTGATAAAAGACGGTAGGTGCTTAAAGACTAAGTAGTAGAAGAAATGAGATTTCTGGCCCAAAGACCAAACTTCCCTTAAAAAAAAACAAAAAAAAAAGCAAACACAGTTTATCATCTTTTCACCACTCTCTAGACTTCTAAATATAGCAAGGTTTATAGCCCAAATTTTGAGACAAAATATGATTTGTTGGGGAGTGGTGTCTTTGCTCCAGAAATTATTCATTTTACTCTACTACATGCAAGACAAATTTGTACACAATATCTACACAAAACTCCCCATGTCGATATTTTTTGTAAAGTTTAGAGAAAATTAATTAGAGATTATATTAACTATTACTAAACACACTCTACCAGATACATTTTTGGATAACAATTTTCATATTTATTTACTCTCATTGGCAAAATATATGTCAACCTGCTATCAATTATGTCAATTTCATGAATTAAATCATCCAAGTCGTACTTTGCAGCACGCAAATAAGATCTAATTTAAAATAATACATTTTTATGTTATACGTATTTTTTGTTTTGAGTTGTGGCTCGATTCGCTTCATTTCAGTTGACAACCTAACGTCGATTCCCGAAATAGTGAATAATTTCTTTAAAGGATTTAAAAATAGGATTTAAAATTGCACCGCCAGATATTGTACCTGAGCATATGAGCAACATCGGAAAATACGAAATTACTCAAATTATTTTGCTATAATATTTATAGCATTTATGTGCACCAGAGCTTTTGTGTTAGTATTTGTAATACTGCATTAATGTGTCAAGGACAGATTTTGAAATCTGTTTGTTATATTTGTTACCCTAACATTACCAAATAGTGAACTTTCTAGCACCAACAACGACATCAAGTGATTTTCTAATTTGAACAATAGCATCAATTGCCATAAAACCTGTATGCTTGTCATAAACTTGACACTGCTACGATTTAGTCTCAGGCGAATATCCACTCAGCTGAGCAAATACTTGTCTTTCGACCACATGTCCATATCATAACATCCATCAGTTCTACAATATGACCCTACTACAATATGACCTTGCAGGATAATATCTCAGGGCTGTGTCGTTAAACTTGTCCTCAAGCATACAGATGAGTGTTCTTGGCCTCTTTTCCATACTCAATAGATTTTCCAGGTATAATCGGTAAGTATCCATGCTACTGCTTTCCAGTTTGTTATTCATCCACTGAACAAGGAACAAGGAATGCATGGAATTGTTGATGAGAGCTACTCTACCCGGATGAGTGTTAGACATTTTGATCACATTTGGTGTCAGGTACAAGTAACTGCTATTCAGATCGAGACAATATTCGGGCTGTCCTTTCATTACAAACTGGATGGGCGCTGCAGGAGACGGGATGAAATTCGACCCATTGGGTTTCTTGCATTGTTGACATGGTGTGTGGCATGGCAGCCAGATTTAGTTCCGACTTAGATAGGTGCAATACTCTCTGTGTATCATTTTCTCTCTGTGATTTTGTTTTTAAGTAATCAAAAGCATCGTAGTCTTGGACGGTTATTCTTTTCTTCGTCTTTCTAGCTTGGGATGTGTGATGTCCTCTCAATAAGTGTCTTCGTCGTCTTTTGTCTTTTTTCTGCTTTGTCCTTGCTCCTTGCTGTGGCGTCAGGGAAGTAAGAATGCCTGACTCGATAGCATCCAGGGCATTTATAGGAGTTTCTTGTCAGCCCAAAATGTCTTTGCCCGTTTAAAGCAAAACATTTTTGACTCCTCTAAAAAAAGTTTCTTTGGGATCTTGTTTGTCAATGATGACATTCTGGATAAATTCTTCACCTTTCGTCACCATTAGTTTCAAAACGGGAGCCGCCAAACGAAAGACCGATTGAATCATATTTTTTAAATCATGTCCTGTTGTGGAGCGACTTCTTCGTACACAGGATACATGACTGACAAGGGGTTAGAGTAATCTTGTTCGATAATGTAATTTCACTATTATTTTCCCTTAGCTGAAAAGGAATATTTTGTCCCAGATCTCCTTCAATTGTATTATTGACAGTGTCCAAATATGACTTACTGACAGGCAAATAGTGAGGATGTACAAATTCTCGGTAAACTTGATAGTTGTTTTTACCTTCCTCATCAGCGTTGGTGACTGAATCCATTTTGAAAGGAATGACACGCAGTGACAGTACGGAGGTGTGTCCCACCATGTTGTACTCCACCACATCGAAGTACACTAAAATCAAAATCAGTCCTTGGTTCATTTCTACAGGCAATCGAAAATATTTCGCAAAATCCAAGTTGTCGGTAACGACTAGTATTTCATTTTTAATCTTGAACAACTTGGGATCTCCACCTAAATTGTCATACAATTCAGGACAAAGTGTAATCGCCAATACGTTGTCCTCTGAAAATTTAATCTATTAGCTATTTTATGGTACTCGAGGGTGACACTTTTTCATTTACAATAATGCATGAAAGAAGATTAGAAAGTACATGCATATAATTATGGCGGTAATCCCCCTCCATAAATATAACTGCTCCTTTCTAATACTTTCAATTTGTGTCAAGTTGAAAATTTTCAAAGAAAGTTCTTTGATGGAATATTCAACAATTTATGTCTTACAGAATTGATACATTTTGATAAATTACAAAATTCACCTTTACTATTATGTTTAATAAATGATAACTCTTAAATTACATTGGTGATATATAAATATATTATGTGAAGATACACACACAACAATGTGCACACAAGTAGTTATCTTGTATATCGGATTATGACTCTCTCTCTCACACACACACACACACACACACACACACACACACATATGTGTGTGTGTGTGTGATTTTTGGGAATATGTCATCCTTTATAAAGCCTTAAATCATATACAAAGACCACTTATATAACACGAACAGTACTGAACTTTGCCAATTCAGGTCTAACAACATACAAAGCAGATTAAGTAAAATTACAAATTATTAATGGTATTGGTAAAGCGGATAAGCTTAATGTTGGTATATCGGATTGACTTGGGGAAGATAGAGAAATATTCTGAGCAATAATTCGGCCATACAAGACAAATTAAGATGAATTGGCAGTCGACTCAACTATTAAGAGTCCACATAAAAACATAGCGATATCAATATATACAATATATATACACTCAGAGATACAAGAACTAACATTTGTGAGACTAGTTGCACATACAAAGATCAACACATAACACCAAATGGGTGATATGGGATTAGATTGCACATACAATAAAAAATATTTGACACTAAATTAATGAAAAAAGCTGTGTGACTAGTGGCACATATAAGAATCAACATTTAACATCAAATGGGTGATACAAGAGCTTAACATAAAACGAAATTAAACAGCGAACTAATGGTATTTTCCAAGTATAACTATTATGTTGATTACATAGATTTACTTTTGCCCATGCATCAATGAATACCAGTTAATTTAATTACCGATGTCTGCGAGCTCCTTCTCTACTTTGAATAATTTGATAATTATAAATAAACACCTTTAACCTTCATGTGGGGAACATGGGTGTCTGCACATAATGACAATGGTGTGTGTGTGCACTTGCCCCACCCTCTGATGTCACCTCTAAACATGTTTTGGTCAACATACTTAAAATGTTAAGACCGACCACTACATGTTTGTTTTGGTGCCACAAAACGAGAAAGTATATTCAAGTTGAAGAAAATAGACACAGATGGAAGACTTGATATAAAATCTTCACATACTCAGAATGCTTTATGTTCACCAATATCATGGCTAATAAATGGGATAGTGAATGAAATATTTTTTAGTCATATTTAAAGGGTCTTCCAAGAAAAGTCATGTCCTCCCAGTGGAATATTTAACAATGTCGATAAGGTTCTCTCTTAACCAGACACTGTTACGTAATTAAATGATATTATTACAAGCCAGGGTCGATGCTTGACCGAGCGGTGTCAAAACCCTGGCTCGAATCTCGCTAGAAGTTATAAGTTTACCCCAAATTTCCAAAGACTTCTATACAGGTTCAGTTGTAAGTTGGAAAGCCCGACATATCCATTCTATATCTAAATTTTACTCTAATCAATGCAAGACCACACTAGTCACAGCATGTCAGATATCCATCAACCGCACATCTGCATAGTTTCTCTACATCAACTTTCGGTATTGTCAACAGTTCACATCCTAAAAACTCTATAATCATCCTTAACACAAGGGACTATTTTAACTACGCCACATCAGGCCATTCACTCTACCATTTCAAGGCACATCACACCAGAAAAATTACATCACATTTGCCACCATGGCAACATAAACAGTATTTTCCGGACCCTTCTCATTCATTCCATTGTTTCCTGACGTAAATACTGCCACTGCCATTACAACACCAATGTACACCACTAGATTTTATAAAGTACAACATCACTCCAGGATCACTCATGCCGATTTGGTTTGAATTCGATAATCAGTGAACATGGCATCTTGAAAATTCACTAACACTTTCTCTCCGTGATGTTTGTTCCTAATAATTGGCTAATTATTTCGGGCTAATGAATATTTCTCATTGCACTGAATTCCAATAATCAATCAAGGAATCACACAAACTTAAGAATTGCTTAAATAATAATAATAATAATAATAATAATAATAATAATAATAATAATAATAATGATAATAAAAATTACGAGGACTTTATATAGCGCCTAATCTTTAAAACCTCTTAGCGCTTTACAACATATGACAATGCTTAAAAAGAATAAAAACATATATAATGAAATGATTGCAAAAATAAAAATAAACACCACAAAAATTAAGAAATAGAAAAACATGCTGTAAATTTTTAATGTAAGGATATGTTAAAAGGATACATTCTTAGGTCTTTATTGTCTGATGTTAAGGATGTGAATGAGAAAGTCTTTTGTGTTGTAATCAGGTTTGCTTCAATTTTATCATCATTCATCTCCAGCTTATTACATGTCATCCATGATTTTACATCAAAAATCCACCTCTCTATGCCTTGGATGGTAGCTTCAACTTTAGCTAGATGGCTAGATTTGTATATTTGGGTGTCATCAGCATACAATTGGTGAGACACTGGATGATGATCTATGACACTTGAGAGTGGCTGAGTGTACATAACGGAGAATAACCTGATGCGCATCATCTTAATTTTATTTCAATATTCATTGAGAAAATATTTTGCAATAATTATCCCCCTCTCTTTCTCTCTCTCTCTCTCTCTCTCTCTCTCTCTCTCTCTCTCTCTCTCTCTCTCTCTCTCTCTCTCTCTCTCTCAGAATGATCCTACAAACTTTTGTTTTAATGTGTGTAGATATATTGATACAGAAACTGGTGGCGAACACTGTTTAGACTGGTGGTAGTGTGAAATCTGCTTGACAGGGTGATGATAATGGAGCCTAGATTTGATTACTCAGTTTAAATCGACCAAATTGCTTTTGTAAACAGAATGCTTGGACCCTTCGCGCGCCTGCGCAAGTTCCATATTTGCTTCTCATCATAATAAAGTTTCTCATCATAAAGTTTGCACATCATATAAGGAAGTTTGCACATCATATAAGGACAAAAGCACCACATATAAAGAAGTTTGCACATCATATAAGAATGAAAGCACATCATATAAAGAAGTTTGCACATCATGTAAGTATGAAGGCACAGCATATAAAGAAGTTTGCACATCATATAAGTACGAAAGCACCGCATATAACTATAACGAAGTTTGCACATCATATAAGAATGAAAGCACATCATATAAAGAAGTTTGCACATCATGTAAGTATGAAGGCACCGCATATAAAGAAGTTTGCACATCATATAAGTACGAAAGCACCACATATAACGAAGTTTGCACATCATATAAGAATGAAAGCACATCATATAAAGAAGTTTGCACATCATATAAGGACAAAAGCACATCATATAAAGAAGTTTGCACATCATATAAGTATGAAGGCACCGCATATAAAGAAGTTTGCACATCATATAAGGACAAAAGCACCGCATATAAAGAAGTTTGCACATCATATAAGTACGAAAGCACCACATATAAAGAAGTTTGCACATCATATAAGAATGAAAGCACCGCATATAACGACATTTGCACATCATATAAGATTGAAAGCACTGCATATAAAGAAGTTTGCACATCATATAAGGACAAAAGCACCGCATATAAAGAAGTTTGCACATCATATAATAAAAGTTGTCATCTTAAGACAGCTGTGGCGTTCCATATTTTCAGGTACATCAATGCTACTAAGTTATTTAGTACCACAGCCAGTGGTAGAGTGCCATACCCAAGGCCAGCCACATCATGGTAGTTGATATGAAATAATCCAGTACTAGGATTCAAGCCTCTAGATTTCTGGTTGCAACAAGTTTGGCAGGAATTAGTGTGGCTTCTAGCTTAGGTAGCTGCTGCTTGGGACAAACAGGGCCATCCCTGCATGTGCATGGGTACTGAGTTGACAAGCCCAAACTCAGTTTGCAGCATCTAGCATGCTTTCAGTGACCAGCTTTAATTAGAATTAAAATCTGTTTTATGTCCCACTGATTGAAAAAGGGGCATGTTGATTCAGTATTCATCATCATCATCATCAGCAGCACCACCACCATCATCATCACCACCAGCACCACCTCCATCATCATCACCATCATCATCATCATGTTTCTACATCCATCTATCCATCTTAAGAAGCTTGTTAGCAAGATCAGGTTTTAAAGTAGTCATCATAGACGAATTAATATTTTGTTAGCTTATTTTGTAACAATATGTAGTTGTTGTGAATTAATTTTTGGGCCATTACAGCTGTTTTTCAGTTTATAATTTAACTTTGTGACTTTGACTTTTGACACAAACCTTGTTTGCTCTGTTAAGTAAAAAATACTTTAGTTAGAGAAATAATAAAATATGGTTTGACTTTTTCTCATTGAGAAGTACATAACCTAATTTTGTTTTTAGGCTATTATATTATTTGTCATCTGTTGGTCAGAGTGCTCTTATGGAATGTTCTGTTTTTCACCCATCCTCCAGAAATTTGTTAGATGTGTCAGCACACGGCCTAAACTATGTTGAGAATTGACATGAGCTTTACACACTCATTCATATTATGATGTAGGGATCCCAAATTAAAGTGGTGCTGATTGGACATCCAGTATTATGACCAAATTTAAAATGTTGTGCATCAGTATAGCCACCATCTTTAAAAAAGAAACTTATCACTTTTCCTCCAAATTTTTGTATCAACATGAGCATTTTAGTAGAAGACTTAATAGGATGTCTAGGTTTTGTTTTGCCCATTTTTGAACATAGATATTTTTTTTAAAGAGAATCTTATTTATACCATTAATCTAAAATCACTCATGAGGAACAAAATTTGGTGTTATGTTTGTATGCATATTTTCATACAGTGATAATAATGTTTTTAAATTCTGAGAACTTTTTGAATCTCAGAGTTATGTCCCATTCTTAGTGCAAAGTCCTCCAATGTTTTGAGCTAGATTGCCTATTAGATTTTGAGCCAGTTTTTTTTTTTTATATGAAAAGATCTTAATAATATTTAATAGCAATAAATGGTCAACATTTGACAGGTATTACAGTTTCTCTATGTCCATGTTTTATTAACCCAAATCTGGCAAATACCCTGCAATGTACATTTTTTGAGCACCTGCCATAATTATTAGGGTATAATGATATTATTGATCTATTAACATTTTGATGTTTGTTTTTTTTCTTCAAAACATTAACTTGATCTACAGTTAAGAGATTTTATGGATGGCTGGCACTTGGGGTAAGAAGACTCCTAGACCTTTTTAGATTTGAGGTCAAAAGCTCAAAGGTCAAGATCACTGACTGAAAGAGAAAAATGGTTTCCACACAATAACTTAAGTTTAGAAAAAAAATTGGGATTGCTGAACCAGAAAAATGGAATATCACAGAAAAATTACAGATTTGACATCAGGTACTAGAATTGGGAAATGTATCTTTTAAAAATTAAATAATATGAACAAATTAATAAAACAAATATGATTAATTAAGGAAAAAACAAGGCATCCTGGTATTATTTATAAAGGAAATGTTAAAAAGACTGAACAAAGTATATTATCAATGAATGTATCATGACTTACTTTTGTAATCACACCTTTCATTATTATGTTAAAGTTGTTGTTTTGGATTTAATGCCATTTTTCAGCACATGATAGGCTATACATGGTGGCCAGTATAATTGGTGGAGAAAGAACCTGGGAAAGCCTGGAAAGAACCACCAATGGATGGAAAGCAACTGGCAAGCTTTCTCACATAACCCATATTGGCAGAATCCAAGATTTGAACCCATGCAGATAGAAGTGAGATAGCAGTGATCCGTAAACACTAGCACATTAGACCATTCTTCCACCTTGGGCCACATCTATTTTAAAGACAGTACTGTTTTATTTCTGTGTCGAGGCTACTCATCTCGAAGAAAATATTCACCAAATAATTTTATTTAACAAACAACATATCAGTTACTTAGGCTAGGTTATATGCAATGACCCCATCCCTCTTTCAGCCAAAAACCCCATAAAATTATGAGAAACCATCATGAAACCATAAAGTCAGTATTGTACTATTGTGCAATTAAACACACACATACACACACATACACACAAAATGGCATAGTAATGTGATTATCCTGCCAATTTGTCTACCTCAAACAGTGCAGTAGATGTTGTTTAAAACAAGCAAACTATTCCATATATCTGTTTCAAGATTCTTAAGAAATGATATGTTCCCATAGAAATTGACCCACCCCACCCCCAATGCACATTTGGGCTGCACTCTTCTTGTTAGTATGCCTTTAATAACAGTCTTGGCATCAAGTTTATTTTGTGGAAATATTTAATTCATAAAAATTTCCTGTTGTATACTTTATGCAGACATATAGCTCAAAGTCCATACAAAAATGACTTAGATACTGTAAGAGCTAATGTTAAGATAAAATGGGGTGGCCCAAGTTAGGGATTGATCATTTAATGGGTGAGGGTGGGGAGCCTGTGATTTTTTTCAGTATAGAGACATTTTTTTCTTGTACCACATGATAATATTTTTAAAACTAATATTATAGGTGCTTTTCAATGAAATATCATAGCAAAAATTTTTTATATATTTTTCAAGCAATTTTTGAAGAATCCCCCCCTCCCCGCCTCAAAAATGAAATTGTCTAAGAACTGTTGCTGTGGGTGCATTTGCAGTAGCAATAGTAGGGTGTCAGACATAAGTGTTAAACTTGACACATTTCACGGTAGTGTAGTTAGGTTGTATGTGTCAGCAGTGTAATGCATGGAGGTATTTTGTGTTGCAGTTAGGTCTCTTGTATCACTTGTGTGATGTATTGTGAGGTATTTCATGCTATCATGATCATGATTATTCCATTTGTGTAACTAGTGTAATGTATTGTGCATTTTTTTATGCCATCATAGTTATTCCATTTGTATCACCAGTGTAATTTATTGTGAGGTATTTCGTGCTGTCATGGTTATTCCACTGGTGTAATGTATTATGAGGTAGTTCATGGTGTCACTATTGTGATGTATTGTGAGGTACTTTATGCTATCAGGTTATTTTCATGCTATTGTGATTATTTCATTTGTGTCACTGTTAGGATGCATTGTGAGGATTTTCATGCTATCAGGTTATTCCATTTGTGTCACTGTTAGGATGCATTGTGAGGATTTTCATGCTATCAGGTTATTCCATTTGTGTCACTGTTAGGATGCATTGTGAGGATTTTCATGCTATCAGGGTATTCCATTTGTGTCACTGTTAGGATGCATTGTGAGGATTTTCATGCTATCAGGTTATTCCATTTGTGTCACTGTTAGGATGCATTGTGAGGTACTTTATGCTATCAGGTTATTCCATTTGTGTCACTGTTAGGATGCATTGTGAGGATTTTCATGCTATCAGGTTATTCCATTTGTGTCACTGTTAGGATGCATTGTGAGGATTTTCATGCTATCAGGTTATTCCATTTGTGTCACTGTTAGGATGCATTGTGAGGTACTTTATGCTATCAGGTTATTCCATTTGTGTCACTGTTAGGATGCATTGTGAGGATTTTCATGCTATTGTGATTATTTCATTTGTGTCACTAATGCAATGTATTAGGTGGTATTTTATGCCATCATAGTTATTCCATTTGCATCACAGTTTAATCTATTGTGACTTATTTCATGCTGTCATGGTTATTTCACTGTATTCCACTGGTGTAATGCATTATGAGGTATTCATAGTATCACAGTTATTCCATTTGTGTCACTATTGTGATGTATTGTGAGGTATTTTATGCTATCAATGGTTATTCCATTTGTGTCACTAGTATGATGCAGTGTGAGGATTTTCATGCTTTCATGTCCAGGGCATTTGTGTTATTACTTGTTATTATCAAATAATTGTTGTGTTATAAGCTCTAATGGTCATGGACCTGAAGAGTTTATGGGATGGCCTTTGTCCATCATCTGTTGTCCATCTTCAAGCATGAGTTTTTTTGTAAACACGACAACTTTTTTTGATACAATAATTTTTAAAAAATGCATGTTTTCGATTCCAGTTGGCATATTTCAGCATTTGAGCTCAATACATTGATATAATGGCATGCATGAATACTAGACTGGATGATCATAAAGATACAATTTGATCAATATTTTTACAAGATAGAGAAACAAGAAATATTTTCCCATTACATTGTCAACTTAAATTATTCCAAGGCTTGTTTGCTTTCATGTGATGTAGCTAGTAGTTATTTATTTTCCTTATTCAAGAGTTGAATATATAATGTGGATCTATTTTATGTATAGACCCTTCGTCACTCAGATAAAATTGATGGTATTCAAGCCTTAACTTGAATTCCTTTGATATTTGAATCTAATTTAATATTTATAAATTTCATATGTCAGGGAAGTTTCTATTCCAAGTGTACAATATCATCTGAATATTGGCAGCTGAAATAAGTTACAGACATTGAGTTGCCAAAGATAACAGGGCAGAATACAACAACCAATATCTGAATTGACATTTAAAACTCCCCAGAGACAGCAATATTTCATCTAAATGTAGCTTGAAAAACAAAGTTGGGTGGCATTTACATTGGTAGTTCAAATATACGGATGTAAAATTGCAATACTTTGCATACAGGATACAGTTATATTTGAAACTATTGTATGTTGTTTTTTATCATGTTTAACTTGGACGTTGAATTTAATATGATGCATCCATCTTTAAAGGTTACATGTTTATGATATTTAGCTGTATATTTTGTAGTCTTACATATTTACCATGTCAAACTAAATATCTTATAGTCTTACATATTTGCCATATCAAACTGAATATCATTAAGTCTTATATATTTACCATATCAAACTAAATATCTTATAGTCATACATATTTACCATATCAAACTGAATATCTTATAGTCTTACATATTTACCATATCAAACTGAATATCTTACAGTCTTACATATTTACCATATCAAACTAAATATCTTATAGTCTTACATATTTACCATATCAAACTAAATATCTTATAGTCTTACATATTTACCATATCAAACTAAATATCTTAGTCTTACATATTTACCATATCAAACTGAATATCTTAGTCTTACATATTTACCATATCAAACTAAATATCTTATAGTCTTACATATTTACCATATCAAACTGAATATCTTATAGTCTTACATATTTACCATATCAAACTAAATATCTTACAGTCTTACATATTTACCATATCAAACTAAATATCTTAGTCTTACATATTTACCATATCAAACTGAATATCTTACAGTCTTACATATTTACCATATCAAACTGAATATCTTATAGTCTTACATATTTACCATATCAAACTAAATATCTTAGTCATACATATTTACCATATCAAACTGAATATCTTAGTCTTACATATTTACCATATCAAACTAAATATCTTATAGTCTTACATATTTACCATATCAAACTAAATATCTTAGTCTTACATATTTACCATATCAAACTAAATATCTTAGTCTTACATATTTACCATATCAAACTAAATATCTTAAAGTCTTACATATTTACCATATCAAACTAAATATCTTAGTCTTACATATTTACCATATCAAACTGAATATCTTACAGTCTTACATATTTACCATATCAAACTAAATATCTTATAGTCTTACATATTTGCCATATCAAACTGAATATCATTAAGTCTTATATATTTACCATATCAAACTAAATATCTTATAGTCATACATATTTACCATATCAAACTGAATATCTTATAGTCTTACATATTTACCATATCAAACTGAATATCTTACAGTCTTACATATTTACCATATCAAACTAAATATCTTATAGTCTTACATATTTACCATATCAAACTAAATATCTTATAGTCTTACATATTTACCATATCAAACTAAATATCTTAGTCTTACATATTTACCATATCAAACTGAATATCTTAGTCTTACATATTTACCATATCAAACTAAATATCTTATAGTCTTACATATTTACCATATCAAACTGAATATCTTATAGTCTTACATATTTACCATATCAAACTAAATATCTTACAGTCTTACATATTTACCATATCAAACTAAATATCTTATAGTCTTACATATTTACCATATCAAACTGAATATCTTATAGTCTTACATATTTACCATATCAAACTGAATATCTTATAGTCTTACATATTTGCCATATCAAACTGAATATCATTAAGTCTTATATATTTACCATATCAAACTGAATATCTTATAGTCTTACATATTTACCATATCAAACTAAATATCTTATAGTCTTACATATTTACCATATCAAACTGAATATCTTATAGTCTTACATATTTACCATATCAAACTAAATATCTTAGTCATACATATTTACTATATCAAACTGAATATCTTAGTCTTACATATTTACCATATCAAACTAAATATCTTATAGTCTTACATATTTACCATATCAAACTAAATATCTTAGTCTTACATATTTACCATATCAAACTAAATATCTTAGTCTTACATATTTACCATATCAAACTAAATATCTTAAAGTCTTACATATTTACCATATCAAACTAAATATCTTAGTCTTACATATTTACCATATCAAACTGAATATCTTACAGTCTTACATATTTACCATATCAAACTAAATATCTTATAGTCTTACATATTTACCATATCAAACTAAATATCTTAGTCTTACATATTTACCATATCAAACTAAATATCTTAAAGTCTTACATATTTACCATATCAAACTAAATATCTTAGTCTTACATATTTACCATATCAAACTGAATATCTTATAGTCTTATATATTTACCATATCAAACTAAATATCTTATAGTCTTACATATTTACCATATCAAACTGAATATCTTACAGTCTTACATATTTACCATATCAAACTAAATATCTTAAAGTCTTACATATTTACCATATCAATCTAAATATCTTAGTCTTACATATTTACCATATCAAACTGAATATCTTATAGTCTTATATATTTACCATATCAAACTAAATATCTTATAGTCTTACATATTTACCATATCAAACTGAATATCTTAGTCTTACATATATACCATATCAAACTGAATATCTTAGTCTTACATATTTACCATATCAAACTAAATATCTTATAGTCTTACATATTTACCATATCAAACTAAATATCTTATAGTCTTACATATTTACCATATCAAACTGAATATCTTAGTCTTACATATTTACCATATCAAACTAAATATCTTATAGTCTTACATATTTACCATATCAAACTAAATATCTTATAGTCTTACATATTTACCATATCAAACTGAATATCTTACAGTCTTACATATTTACCATATCAAACTGAATATCTTACAGTGTTACATATTTACCATATCAAACTGAATATCTTATTGTCTTACATATTTACCATATCAAACTAAATATCTTATAGTCTTACATATTTACCATATCAAACTGAATATCTTACAGTCTTACATATTTACCATATCAAACTGAATATCTTACAGTCTTACATATTTACCATATCAAACTGAATATATTACAGTCTTACATATTTACCATATCAAACTGAATATCTTACAGTCTTACATATTTACCATATCAAACTGAATATCTTACAGTCTTACATATTTACCATATCAAACTAAATATCTTAGTCTTACAAATTTACCATATGAAACTAAATATCTTAGTCTTATATATTTACCATATCAAATTGAATATATTATAGTCTTACATATTTACCATATCAAACTAAATATCTTAGTCTTACATATTTACCATATCAAACTAAATATCTTACAGTCTTACATATTTACCATATCAAACTGAATATAATATAGTCTTACATATTTACCATATCAAACTAAATATCTTACAGTCTTACATATTTACCATATCAAACTGAATATATTACAGTCTTACATATTTACCATATCAAACTGAATATCTTATAGTCTTACATATTTACCATATCAAACTGAATATCTTATAGTCTTACATATTTACCATATCAAACTGAATATATTACAGTCTTACATATTTACCATATCAAACTGAATATCTTACAGTCTTACATATTTACAATATCAAACTGAATATCTTACAGTCTTACATATTTACCATATCAAACTGAATATCTTACAGTCTTACATATTTACCATATCAAACTAAATATGTTATAGTCTACATATTTACCATATCAAACTGAATATCTTATAGTCTTACATATTTACCATATCAAACTGAATATGTTATAGTCTTACATATTTACCATATCAAACTGAATATCTTAGTCTTACATATTTACCATATCAAACTGCAAATTTCAGAGCTATCTTACAACCCTAATAATAGCCTTACAGAGCAGAGTTCCATGTCATTATGACATCAAACAGTAGTCAAAGTTTCAGGAATATCTCACACACTTGGGAGTCTATATCACATTCAATCAACTAATTATTGTATAATTAATATACTTATTGTGCTGTCTTTATCCTAGTTGAATCAAAATATGACACTAGCAAATGGATGCATTTTCATGTTCCGTTGACACACATTTGAATTTGTTGCAATGCAACTATAGTCAGGTATGGCGAAGTATGTTCCATTAGGTTCATGTAGTAGATATGTTTCTTGAATGAAACAAAAATGTTGCTTATAGTTCCATTAGGCATAATATATTTTTTATTTGTTTCATTGAAGAATAATATTTTAACCTAACCTGATTTCGGCACTCCCAGCTTTCATCGTTTTTCAGCCAACTGATATGTAGGCCAATGAAATTTGAAAACAGGTCCATTTCTTTGGTGAGAATTTGAATTTATTGGAGTAAAGACATCAGGGTAAGTAAAGTCTGACAAAAGCATTCTAACTTTACTTTGTAGAAAGGCATCGTTATTGTTTGCCAGTTGTGTGTGATATTCCTGAAAATTTTACTTTTGTTACACTGTTAATGGACATTAAAACATGCTTCACAGCACCATTAGTCAGGCAGTAAGACCCATCACCCAACCAGAAGAAAAATACCTGGGTGATGAGGATTACATTGTAGGACTAACATAATTACCAACTGCAGATGCATTCATACATATTTACCATATCAAGCTGCATATTTCAGTCTTACATAATTACCAACTATTTATTTTAGTCTTACATATATACCATATCAAACTGCATATTTCAGTCTTACATAATTACCAACTGAGTATTTTAGTCTTAAATGTTTACCATATCAAATGGTATATTTCAGTCATACATAATTACCAGCTGTGTAATTCAGTCTTACATATTTACCATATCAAATGTTATATTTCAGACCTACATAATTAGCAGATTAAACTGCACATGTCATAGTCTTACATATTTACCATATCAAATTGTATATTGATGATAATATTACATATTAAACATAGCATTTTGCATTAAGAGTATTGCACATATACCTGTATATGTTTCATACAATATCATAAATTTAGTTGATTAAACTGCATATTGCATACAAATCCCCATTTAATAAAAAGAAAGTCTGTAAAAAATAAAATCCAAATCAGAACAATATTATGTAAAATAATCTTTAGTAAATGATATTTACCAGGTATTCTAAATTGTGAAATTTCAGAAATTTTCCACCCACTATTTGAGAATTGGGGTGGGGTGAAGGAGAGTTAACTGAACACAAAAAGTTAGTGAAGAATTAAGGGTAGTGCTGGAAAAAAGTGACACAAAATTTTGTGCATTCAAAATATTTTTTTAGCATTAATTTTAGAAGTTAGCATGAAGCTTGCAATTACAGTCTTAGAATGAACTCAGGATGTTTAGAATGGATTCAGGATGCCTTAGAATGGACCCATGACAATCACTCATTTAGAAACAAATCAATATTGATAATGAGTGAATTATGTCATGAACTTCCATTTTTAGTTGAGCCCAAGCATGCAGTTATTTTGATTAAAAAAAGAGATACAGGGTAATGGATTGGAAAACCTGTTTGTTAAATCATTTTATCTTTAGTTGTTCTGTCTTTCCCCAGCTTGGCCATCCAGGCATCATCATGATAATACAAGTGTCAGGTAGAAAAATTTTGTATTACTTGATCAAATCCATAAAATTTTTCTTTCATGTGTCATTCCTTATTTTCTTTAATATTGAAATTGAATATAATGGAGTAAGTCAACAAAAAATCTGGTCAGTACTCAGCAACTGAACATTTTGCTTTTACTCTCAATTCCTAAAAATACCCCAATAATAACATGGATCAGTACTGTAACTTATTCCATGTGAGCAATATCAAGTCCACTTGAGACTTTTGTTTTCCTTTATTTTTACTTAATAACTCTAGTTGACTTTTTCTGATTTGTGCAAATTGAAAGATTTGCAATTAAGAAGTAAATTATGATTTTTTTTTACTTTGAATAGATGAAATTGAATTTTTGATAAATTGAAGAAAGAAAATTGTTACAAAAAACTTTTGGTTTGCATAAAATTAAGTCTTGATAATCTGATGCAAGTCATTCCATTTATAAATTTTGCATCATTCTGACAAATAAGCAAATAATCCTGTGGATGGCCTACAATAAATTACTCCCCACATTCTAGCTTTTACAGTATGATTGGCCCACAAAAAAAATTACTCCTCGAATTTCAGCTTATATGGCCCACAAAATATCACTAACCCATTTCAGCTTATGCATTTTATAAAGCCCACAAAAATCACTCCCCACATTTTAGCTGATACATTATGTAATGGTTGGAAAAACAGATAGCTAAGCTAACATGATTAGACTGAATTATTGCTATTTAAGGCAAGAATTGTAGATTATAGCCAAGATTTTTCAAAATGTGATTAATTATAGTACCTGGACCCAGCATTTTGGGAGAAAAAAAAAAACCTGCATCACTTGAAAACAAATTCTTCTGGTGTAAATTGCCTAAATTAGGAATGTGGCATGATTTTGTAATATTCTTCATGTTTAGCTGGCCTCCAGAGAAACCTCTATAAATAGTACAGTACATAATGACTTAATCTTTGTTAAATATATCATTATTCACTTACCTTGTCCTAATCTGTTGTTGTATGCAAGATTGATTGACCAGATGCAAGAGAAATGCAGTTGCATGCAGCATCCACTGGTATCTGTGTGCATCAAGCATATGCTTGTAGAGTATGTTTATATATTAACACTGCACCTTATACAAGTGAACTGGACTTCCATCCCTTGTTCTTTTTAAAGGGAACAAATAATAATATTATGTGGCTGGGTAATGAATTAAGAAAACATACATTAAATTGAAAATACAGTTAGTGTTTTGATAACTGGTGGCATTAAAGCTTTCTTTATGCCAGTTAAAAAGAACAGATTAGAAAACAGATATCACAAACAAACTTTCAATTAATTTTTGAAAGACAGTTTTCATTGAAGGTAAACAGGAGAATTTAATTAGTAATTTGCTAAAGCAGGTTTCAGTTTAGTTTGGGGCCTTTGATCAAAGCGCTGATCAAACAATGATATGAAAATGAATGTGTTTACTCAAGTTCAGGCCAATAAAATGTTGTTTAATCACACAAAATTTGTTCAAGAATTTTGCATGATCAAATAGAATTCTCCTGATCTCGACCTTGAAAGGACCTTTCAGTAAGAACTTTGAATCTTAGTCAGCTAACAGCTTGAAAGAATGTAGAAACCGGATATTGGCAGTGTAAAGAAATGGATACATACACATTGTTTTCTTCTTTACAGTCCTGGTGACTACCATTGCTCTATTACTGTGCATACCTTGTACAGAGGGATGCTGAAGAACTTTAAACATAATAATTAATTGGTAATTAAAAAAATTAACAGATTTAATGGGATCCATGATGGTGTCAGCATTATAAGAAGTGTCCTTTTGTTTATTAATAGTTTGCATAATAAGAGGGAGAACAGTTAATGGGAGGGGTGCTTTATGGTAGGGGACTACCTTGTATGAATACATTATAATGTTTCTAGGCTGCATCAGGTTTGGGGGCATCCCATATGAATGTGTTCAGTTGTGGTAATCAAGAGGAAAAAAAATAAATCAATAAATAAATAAATTGTTTATCTGACTATTTCTATAATACAGTGTGAAATATAGATGGGGAAGCACTACAATGGTGTCACAATTCATATCAAGTTTGAATTTACCACCATACTAATGTGTTAATTCATGAAATTTCTCAGAAGCAGAAGTACAAAGGATGCTAGTAACAAGTTAATCCAGCTTATAATGTTATCAAAACTTTATTTTAATCCAGCATGCATTATAAGAGAGGGCACATTATAATGAGGTCTGTAAAATGAGGAACCACATTATGTATATACAGTTTTTCTAGGTTTTTTCCCTACATTTTTATTTTCTTGTAACATTGTGTTGTGTCCTGGAATTCCAGGATGATCAGCATTACCATTAGAATGAAAGAGACACTTAATAACATTAATCCAGCTTTTGTGTTTATTGAAATGTATCTTGAATATAAAACCCAGTAGGTATACTGGATGGCTTTATTGAAAGTCAATCAAATTCTTGTTCAGCTAAACAGCTGGACCTGTCTGATAATTTTCCATGACAAAGACGTGTGTCATTTTAAGGATTCTAGATTAGTTTGTTTGGTGTTTTATCATACAGCAATACAGGTTTATTTATTACCAAAACAAAAGGAAAAAAATGTCTTGCACAAGAACATACTATAGTAGCCAACCTGGGTTGATCCATTGGAAGGATTCTAACCTGCACCCTTTTTGTTTTAAGTCTGGCATGCTAACCATGAACAATTCTGGAGTATACTTGTCCCTAAATGCAATAAATGATTACTGTATATACTTACTTATAAATTGAGTCAAATTGCATATAACAAAGATCCTGATCTGCTTAGTAGATTGTGACTGCAGATCAGGGTCTGTCTTGTTTGTTCTACTGATTACTCTTAACAAGCTGCACCGACCCAGATTATGTGATTGCAGATCTGGGTCTGTGCAGTTTGCAGGAGGACTCAACTTGAAAGCAAGTACATATCATATTTAACTTGTTAACCCTTAGCGCCGCGCCACATTTATGTAAAATAAGGAGCCACTAAATCACCCTGATAATACTTATAGTCAGATGTAGCTTACGATGATACCCAATAATATGGATGTTCTAGTTGCGCTACAAAATACAGATGGGAAAATGTAACTTTTTGGACCCGAGTTTTTTCCAGCTGAAATTCGACCTCTGTGTCCGGAGTTTACACTTTTTGGCCTCGGGTCTAAGACTGACCAGTCTGAATTGTGCAAGACAGGTGAACCTTTGCAAAAAAGTAGGATAAGATGGGCATTCAGAATGAAGAGTGGTCTCAACACAATAATGATCGGTCCATTAAGAAAAAAAAATCCCAAGTAGAATGAAGAGTGGTCTCAACACAAAAATGATAAGTCCATTAAGAAAAAAAAAAAACCAAGTCCAATTTTTGCACTTCTGCTCATGTTCAGGTGAAAGAACCAATGAAAAACCATGTTTCTAACACACATATTGGCATTAGGTTAACCAAAATAATCTTGTTGGTCAATGTATTATGATGCATTCAGAAATCTCCCAAAATGGAATTCTTACTCCAATTTCAGGCAAAAATAGTAGTAGGGGAAAATGAGGGTTTCGGCCCACTTTATTTTTTTTGCCCTCCAAACAAGTATAAATTATAGTCCTAAATTATCCCCCACCCCTTTTTCCAAAATAGTGAAATGAGGGTTTTGGCCCACCACCCCCTTCCCACACCTCCTCCCCCACCCCCGCCAAACCCCTCATTTCACTATTTTGGAAAAAGGGGTGGGGGATAATTTAGGACTATAATTTATACTTGTTTGGAGGGTAAAAAAATAAAGTGGGATGAAACCCTCATTTTCCCCTACTACTACTATGTAGACAGGTATTTTGTAACCAGACAAAACAACATGTGTTGGAATGCGATAAGCTCTGTCAACAGAAGTGACGAATTTGTTAGAACAGCGTATGTGTGGAATATGATTATTCTAAAGACGGCAAATAGGTTTTACCACAAATTTTTTATCAGATAACAGGATGAAAATTAAACTGTGCATTAGAACGTTTCAGTTAACAAGACGGAAATTAAACTAGCATTAGAATGAAAATGATATTATTTTAGTTATATTATATCTTAAGTTTAGATAAAATTTTATGTTATATCATACTTCTTTTGATAATCTTTCTCATATTTGCTGATCCTCATGGGTATAATATCTGTTAACATATTGTCAATAATACGAAATTCACGTATTAAATCGTCCATACTATATTTTACTCCTCGTAGGTAAGATCTTATTTGATCAAGTAGTTTTTTGTAAGTTATAATTGATGTTAAGCAGCCGTGCTTTTTTATCAAAATTTTAGGTTCAACTTTTTTACAAGCTGTTGTAAGAGAAACACCAACACCGGATATGATTAACAAAAACGGGTTTAATGATATACCACTTGAAATTATGCCAGAACTAGTCATTAACAAGGGTAGATATGATATTACTCGAAGTATTTTGTTATAATATTTGTAACATTTTTTACGCACCAAAGTTTTTTGTGATAATATTTGTAGTATTGTATTAGTGCGTCAACATCCTGTTCTGGAATATCTTTTGAAATATAATTGAAATCAACTATACTTTTTTCATTATAATATTTGTTCACATAATCTCAGGCTTGATTAATTAACTAGTTGAGGTGTTTCAGCCACAAATTCCAGACAATACCAATATGACGCAGCAGTTAATTTTTTGTCATCAGCTATTAGCATAAAAGTTTCTTCAACATCTTTGTTCAACACAATAGACACGGTTCCAGAGAAATTATCAGTCGAGTGACGCCATGGAAATAATGTAAATATATTAAACTTTGCACTGCTCAACACGGACAATCTATACACACCAGTGACCTCTGCAGTATGCTTGAGAGTGTTATTTTGCGGCGACCAAGTAGACATTCCAGAAGCAACAGTATAAACAATATTTTTAATCTGCTTGTGAGGAATTTTAATCATACTCGTTTTCTCAACAATACTAGGAATTCCACTAATAATATCGTTGAGTTTTGTGTTAATATTATCGAGTGTAATATCAACAGACGGCGGACTTCCAAAAAATTCGTTATTGGTTTTGTTTATGTTTCTGCGAAAATTTAAAAACGTGGTGATGTGATTAGTAAAATCAGTTTTGAACTTGGTGATTTCATTGTTGATATCATCATCATATTTCTTTGTTACAGCATCAAAATCAGATTCTGGTGTTCTAAGATTATTGATGCCATTATTGTTCATGTTGAGAAATGCACGCATTATACCGCCATGCATCGACACGTACTTTGATTCCTGATCATCAACATATTTCTTAGTAGCAGCGTCATTATCCTCAGTTGGGTTTCCAAGGTATGTGATCTTGTTCTGGTTCATAGCAATGTTTCCCGTAAATAAATCACCTGCTTTTCTAACATAATCGTTAACTGACCTACCCGAATCTTCTATCTTACCTTGATTATTAAAAGTAGCAATATTATTAGCAACTGCAGTAGGATTTCGTACTAGTACATCTGATAGTTGTACATTACTCGTCTTTAATCGCCCTTGTTTGTCCTGGAAAACTACAACTTCATTTGGATCTACACTTGCAACGTTTAACAAATTGTTGATTTCATTTTTGAGCTTATCAAGAGTCGCATACTTGGATAAGTCACCCTGGTAACCTTCTGTTAATAAATCTACTGCTAATGTTCCAAATTTTGTATAGTAGCTCATTATACATACCGTTCTACACAAAATTGTTGGATTAATATAACATAAAATTATACGATGGCGAAGATAATAAACTTTGACACCGAGCGATTGGTGAAGCATAAACATAACAATGAACTTCCAGACTGTCATTATCTTATTGTTGGGCGAACTGGATCTGGTAAAACAAATTTGTTATTAAATCTTTTACTCAATAATAACTTTAGCTATGATAAGGTGTATATTTACACCATCAACCCCCAACAAGACAAATACGAGTTACTAAGTGAGTATAATGATAAACTTCGTGATGACCTTGGCATTGGTGATGATATATTTTTGATAAAACAACCAGAAGAACTCGTTCCAGTGAATGAACTCGATTCGTCAGAGCAGAAGATAATCGTCTTTGATGATATTCCGCTAAACAATGAGGAAATGAACAAGATTAGATCATATTTTTCACTATCACGTAATAAAAGATGCAATTCTGTTTATCTTGCCCAAGGTTTTTATAATGTTGATAGGTTTATTAGGCGAAATACGGGTTGTTTCATATTATTTCCCGGACTAGATAATGTGGATGTGAGAAATATTGCAAACGAACAATGTGGTGATGTTACAAAAGATAAATTTATCGAATTATATCATCGAGCAACTAAAGATCGATATAGTTTCTTTTTATTTGACAAGCTAGCGCGTGATCCAACCAAGATGTTTCGTTGTTGCCTTGAGACGTTTCTATGATATAATTTTGTAAAGCGTATAAAAATAATGGACAAACATCAACAGAAAATCGAATTACTAAAAAATTTTCTCGAAACTCGAGCGGCTTTTAAGAAAAAGGTGGAAGAAGCTCGACGTGGACAAGTTTAAGCAGAAGAAGAAAGAACCAAATTTTTCAAACCTGTTACTGAGGCGATGCTTGGCAAGCAGCCAGAAATACAAACATTATCTCCAGAAGAACTAGCAAAAATGAAAGAAAAGGGTTTGTTTGGTTTACTTGGAGAAAGATCAAAAGAAGAAACTGTAAAAATTGTAAACGAACTTGTAAGAGACATTGTTGATCCTATTGCACGACAGGTTGAATTTGATAGATTAATAAACAACCCTCTTGCACTTCAGCAAGCTATAACAACAAAGGCTGTTAATCCCGACGAGTTAAGGAGGTTAATAGAAAAAGTGTCAGAACAAACTGAGGAATTAGCTGAGAAACAAAAAAACGTTACAAGAAAGTATGATAAAAATAATGCCTCCTGAGGATACTATCATATTTTACAGAAGACAAGCTAGGTCTAAAATAGAATATGGTGAGTATGAAGAGTTTATGAAAAATAATAATATCACTAATATTAATAGTATTCGAGATTGGCCAGAAGAAAACTATAACGATTTGATAGAAAAATTAAAAAGAATTGTAGAAGATGGCTCACGTGCTGATGATGATATTAAAGATGAAAAAGATGAAAGAAATATTCCAACATTACTCAATTATATTAGGGAAGGAATTATTGCTGAGGTTTTTCTTAAAACATCAATACAATATCGAAATAAAGAAGGAGGTTATAGTAAAGGTTGGAATTTTAAAAGACTACTCAAACAATATGAAAAAATGCGATAAAAGATTACCAGAAAAAAATGGAAAAGGTGTGAAAATATTTACATCAAACGCAGACATAGTCGATCGGCTAATGCTGTGGATATCCTCTAAAGAAGCTGGTAATGAAAGTGTAGAGATTGATAACGAAATTATTGATATACTTGATCATCTAAGATCGAGTGGATTACTAACATCATCCGAGTACGAAATTTTACACCGCGATCTTATCTAAAATATTAGTATAATGCAAACAACATTATTGCTTGATTCATCACAAATAATAGGAAACAGCGCGAATTTTACAGTAAATTACAACCCACCAATAGAACTAGATCCTGCAAAACAGTATGAGATTGGATTAATTTCTTGTACTTGTTGGAACGCCATGCCGAATATTAAAACTGGGATTAATGATGAAATTTTAATCGTTAATGTTAAACAATCTCCAACATCACAAAAAGAGTTTATTGATATACAATACAAACTACAGATTCCACAAGGAGCTTATAACATTACTGATCTAAACAGAACAATAAAAGAGCTTCTAACAAAAGCTGGTGGGAATGCTGATAATTTCGAATTAGCGGCGAATTATAACACCTTACGAGCTAGGATAACAGTGAAAAGAAATATGAAAGTCATCTTTGAAGAAAGAAGTTTTGGAAAGATGTTAGGTTTTACTAGAGTTTTATACTATACCACCGGTGAAGATAAATCTTTGACATTTGATGGAGAACTACCAGTAGATATCACAGAAGTAAATACAATACTCATCAATTGCTCTATCGCATCTGGATCTTATACGTCAAAAGGCAACCGCGGGCAAACGATCTACAGTTTCTCACCAGAAGTCCCACCAGGTTCTCTCATGCAAATCAATCCGCGACAGATTATCTACTATCCAATAACACCTGAGAATCAAATTACAAGCATTACAATGCAACTCACAGACCAATCTGGACGACAAATAGACGTGAACAATGAGATAGTCACGTATTACTTACACCTACGCACTGCCTAGGCATGTGATTTTGTGTACATAATTTATAAAATGAGACGAAGAAAAGTTTATCGAAGAAAAATCGTAGGTGGATTTTTTGGAAATATATTTACAACAATTGCAGAGAATATTCCAGGAATCGCGCGTAAAGTAGCGCCCATTGCACTTGACGCTGGTAAAGCTTTCGCTACAGGGGCGGCATCTTCAGCAGGCACTGCAGTAGGGCAAAAGATTGCTGATAAGATTAAAGGACCTTCAACAACACCTAAGGTGTTTGAAATAAAACGAGTAATATCAGATATTGCGCCAACAGAAGAAACAAAACGAGCTATGATAGCTACAACAAAAAAATTATTGTCGCCGAGTGGTGAAGAAATAGTACGTAAACTTGTAAAGAAAACAAAACCGATGACCCCTGCTGCCTTTTAATTTTGTGTAACGATTATAAAATAAATGTCAGCTAAAAACTATCTCGACTTTGCAGAAGAAATTGATACTGACGATGCTGTAACAGAATTAGAGTATGTCGAGTATCTCGATGAGAACTCGAACGAACCGAATAAAACCGGAGTTAGAACTTTTAACACAAGAGACGAGGACGTGTTTCTACTACCCCATAAGGCAATGTTAGAAGTGCGTGGCCGAATATTAACTTCAGCAGGTGTTGATATTGCAGCTGGAACAGAAATCGCTCTCGTCAATAATGGTTGGAGCTTGTTTAAGAGTGCACGATACCAACTGGCCAATCAAACCGTAGAAGATATTTCAATGCATTTACCCATAGCGAGTACAATACTAAACATCGTTTCGTTTAGCGATGACTATTCCAGATCAATAGCCACAAATATGATGTGGTTCAAAGATACTGGACTAGGGACAACTGCGTCGAGCGAGTTTATTTTAAGTGGTGTAAAAGAACACGGAGCTGATGCCGCTGCAGATCTTGTAATTGTAAAAAATTTTCTTATTGAAAATGCTAACAATCTTGGTATAGCCGCACCAGGTGCAGTTGCTAATGAAAACGCCACAAGAGCTTCACTTGTTGCCGCTTGTAATAATCTTGGTATAACTCCACCAGGTGCAGCAGCAGATGGTGTTGCGATGTTAACTTTAATAAACGGTGTTATTAGCACACGTAACATAAGATATAACGAAGGATTTGTTAAACGAAAAGCGTTTGCCGCAGAGTCTCGCCAAATAACGATGATGCTTCCGTTAAGTACAATCTTTGGATTTTGCCGTGATTATAATAAAGTCTTTCGAGGAATAAAACATACCCTAATTTTAGATCGAGCTGATCAAAACGATTGCATAATGCGTGCTGTTGGAGTGGCTGAGGTACAGTTTTCTATTACAAGATTAGCACTGTGGATGCCTCGGATTGTCCCTTCATTAGCTAAAATGATGGAGCTCGAATCTTTACTAGCCACCTTTACAAAAAAGATACACTTCCAACAGAACAGGATTTATCAAACAGCCATTCCCAACGCGACTGATTACACGTGGCGTGTAACGACCACGCCCAGCGAACAACTAGCGCGACACTTGTTCGTCGTATTTCAACGACAAGCACGTCGTAACAATCAGGAAATAAACAACTCCGTATTCGATAACCCAGACGTTAGACGAATATTTGTGAGAGTAAATTCCAAACAGTATCCCGAACGTGCAATCGAATGTAATTTTGCCGTAGACGCCAACAGAAACATCTCTCGGCCGTACATGTATCTTATGGAAGCAATGCAAAAATATCAGAACGCGGACAGTGGATCTCAAATATCAATAGAAGAGTTTCGATCGCTCTATCCCATCTTTTACTTTGATGTATCAAAACATTTGGAGCGTGTTGTGGGATCGACTGCAGATATTGAGGTCACGTGGACACTGGGCGATGTGCCAGGTCAACAGTATAAGGTATACGCGCTATTGGTTAGTGATCGATTTCTGACCATCGATTCAATCAAAGGAAGAATGACAGTACAAGTTTAATCTAACAACTTGGATATAACATTATGAAAACCAAATACACAACTCGAGAAATATACCTAACATCTGGTCAAGTTGAAAAATTATCAGCAGCTGTTGCTAAACGCAGCTCTGTTTCTTTGATGATCTCTCCGGAAACTTCAAATAAAATTGCAGTAAAAGTCATGCTAACGCAACAACAAATCAATAAACTCGATCGCAACAAACCTTTTGTGCTGAAATTATCTGTTTCTCAGGTAACTGCAATGTCAAAAGAAGGTGGATTTTTTGGACCAGCGTTATCAATAATAGCTAGCAAAGTTTTACCAGTACTTGGTACACTTGGACTTGCGGCTGCGTCAGGAGCAGTCTCTGGCGCAACGAAGAAAGCAGTCGAAGGTCGTGGTATCAAACAAATCTATCGTTAATTTTATGTAACAGTATAAAATAAAATGCCAACGAAAACGCCAACGAAAAAGTCGCCGAAAACGCCAACGAAAAAGTCGCCGAAAAAAACAAAATCATCGAAAAAAAAGACAACAACAAAATGCAAACAAACAAAACAAGGAGGAATTATTCCTTTCGCTCCACTTTTGGCGGGACTAGCGGGAAGTCTGCTGCCAAACTTACTAGGAATCGGACGCGGATTAACTCTACCAGGGACCAGACGTTATTGAGCAATTTTGACATCATTGAAAAATTGAAGGACGTTGTTGGATTTCGAGGAGTATTTTCCAAGGATGAACTCGATGACGTACCAACAGGCGGTTCTTGTGTTGTAAATATTGAAAACTTCAATGATGGCTCTGGCACCCACTGGGTTGCTGTCCACGATAACAATTATTTTGATTCGTTCGGACTTCTTCCAAGCGATCTCATAAAAAAATATATTTTTAAAAAATTTGATAAAATAAATTATTCGTCTAATCAACTACAGCCGATTGGAACATCAGCTTGTGGTTATTATTGTATCATGTTTGTCAGACAAATGCACCAGAGTAAAAGCTCTGGGAGTAAAAACTTTTTAAAGTTTATTTTACAATTTGATGAGCATCCTTCTCATGCGAATGATAATATTGCAATCAATTTTATCTAAACTCCTTGATATAATAATGTCAACATACTGTCTCAAATGCAAAACTAAAACAGAGAACAAGGATGAGATGACGGAAAAAACGAAAAATAATAGAACGATGTTAAAAAGTATTTGTGCAATCTGTGGTAGAAAGAAAAGTATGTTTTTGAAAAAACAAGTAGGATCTAGCGTTGATAGAGTTATCTTGATCGACGATTAATCTTATGAAACAAAATAAAATAAAATGAAATGCAACTGTGATTGTGACAAAGATCTTTGCATAGAACAAGATAAAATCATTACGTACTATCAACGTTGTAACAACAGAGAAATAATAGGGTTAGGTATAGATATACATAAACTAATTGGTAAATTACCAAAACCAAAAGGCGGTTGGACCTTGCCAGGTCATCGGTATACTGGTCCGTGGAATCAGCTAGATCAACAACTAGATGAAAACGACAATCCATTGCCAGGCCAAGAGCCTTATAATCAAGTGGATGCAATAGCAATGCGTCACGATATCTGTTATCGTGATAATGAAAACTCGAAAGCAGATTGTGATAAAGTAATGTTAGACGAATTACATGATATGGAGCCAACAAATCTACGAGAACGTTTTGATAGAAGGTTTGTTCAGGGAATGATTGGAGCAAAATATAAACTCGGACTCGGAAAAGAATTATACGATGATCTTGCAGTCGAACTACACAGACCTAAAAAAAAAAGTTTCCGAGACGTAAAGTTGTTGCAAACGCTGTAGATGATATCTGGGCAATAGATTTGGTAGATGTATCTAATATGGCTCAGTTTAACGATAATAAGAAATATTTGTTTAATGTCACAGATGTTTTCAGCAAATACGCTTTTAGTGTGCCAGTTTCAGATAAAACAGGAACGTCAATCACTGATGCGTTAAAACAAATAATAACGAGTACTGAAAGAAAACCAAACAAAATCTGGACTGATCATGGAGCCGAGTTTTTTTAACAAAAAGTTTGAACAGTTTCTAGAACAAAAAAATATTAAAAAAATACGTTACAGGAAACGAAGGCAAAAGCGTTGTTGTCGAGAGATTTAATCGCACGCTAAACGAAAAATTACATAAACATATGACAGCTAAAAACACCAACAGGTACATCGATGACCTTTCTCAAATCGTAGGTGAATATAATAACACGAAACATCGAACCATCAAAATGTCACCCAATGACGCTATCAAAAATCCAATATTAGCAAACGAAAACATGTACCGCAGACATAAATTTAAGGTCGGTGATAAAGTTAGAATCTCTTTGACTAAAAAGATATTTGAGAAAGGATTTACTCCAAATTGGAGCAAAGAAGTATTTGTTGTTGATAAAGTACTCTTAACAATACCTGTAACGTACGCGTTAAAAGATCTGGCAGGGGAACCTATCGTAGGTAGTTTTTACGAACAAGAACTACAAAAAACTGAACAAGATGTTTTCGTTATCGAAAAAGTGATTAGGAAAAAAGGAGATAAAAGTTTAGTCAAATGGCGTGGGTATAGTGATAAATTTAACAGCTGGATTCCAACCCGGTCGATTTTATCGACTGTGAAATAATGCTATTATAAATTTCCTCATACTTTCGTTTGATAGATTTGCATTTTACTGGTTTACATAATGATATTAGATATTGTCTGCGATCGTCAGAGATCGTCATAAGATTAAAAATCTTGACAAATATGAAATCGAATTTGATATTTTTCTGTCGGTCTGGAATTTTAATGTTTAAGAAAGGTCTGATTAACTGCAAAAATACCTGCTGTTCGGTAACGGTAAAATTAAATTTTATAATTTTTTTAGCAATGTGATACTTGACATTATATTTTCCAGTGGTTGGTCTGCTATAATTATATCTGTTAACGACGGTGACTATTTCACCATCATCAGACTCGTTATATAAAATATCATCTTCGTTATAACCAAAAGATTTGTCTATCATATCATTAGAGATTGTGATATCACTAGTATCTTCTTCGTATAGTTGAACGAGTCGTTTCATCATATCCATATTATAATATACTTTTTATTTAATTTGTTGTTATAAGATGACTGACAAGGTAAAATATCACCAAAAAGTTAATATAATAAACTACCACGAACTGACCGAAGCGGTAAGAAAATGCCTGTCAGGTTATAGTTCATATTCCGTTGACGTTATTGTAATGCAAGGTGATTCTCATAAAATATTACTAACAGAAGCAGAAAAAAATAAAATTAATGAAAGTGCAGTAACGACGATAAAATTTGATTGCGATGATATTATAGCATTTGCTCATCATTGTTTGACTAAAACCGAACTGTTAAGTATAATTAATCATCATATCTAAAAATAATACTAGCATCATATTTGTTTGAAAAAGCTGATTTTGTTGCTCCATCAGCTACAAATTTTACTGCTCTGGGATTTATATTATAATATTTCGCCGCAGCTGTAATTGATTTGAATTTGATCTCCTCATCCGTTTCAAGGTTTAACGAAATAACAGGTTTTATTGGGCATCTAAAATTAATACCATTACTATTTTGTCCTTTTCTCACATTTTCCTGTTGGGTCACTAGCTCCAGATTTTCCAATCGATTGTCTGTTTTTTACATTATTGATATGATTAATAACCAGACCATTGGGTATAGATCCGTTGAACACCTCGTAAACAAACCTATGACCAGTATAACAAACTCGATCTGTCGATGTTCCTCTAACAGTCACACTGATAAAGCCCATATTGCTCATATTATTAAGAACTTTTTTAGTTTTTCTGTTTCTAATAATACCGCGATCGTTAGCCTCGTATAAATCGAAGACCGGATGCGGCTGAAACTCGTCTTGTAAGGATAAATTTTCAATATTATCATCAGTGACTTTACCGTTATAATGATATACTCGTTTCCCCTCTGGAATGTCATCGCAAAATAACGTGTAAATAAAATCTTTTCTAAACATCGTAATTCTTTCAGTATTATCTCCCTTTACACTAATCGTATAACCCGCTGGCGTTGCTTTACCAACAGATATTCCAGTAATGATATTAATAACCGAACCAAGTGCATTTCCAGCGTACAGATTGTACTTTTGGTAAACGTAATATTCCTCTTGCTCACGTGCGCTTGTCAGATTTACTGTCATTATATTATAGGTGATATTTTTTTATCTCTAATTGTTGTTTAGCGCATGCGCAGTGTGAGGTAAATTATCAATTAGAGATTATATTATAATATAATAATGTTGAAATTGCGTGATATAGCCAAGAAGAGACTTATTGGAGAACCTGTTAAAATAGCGACTGCTTTTACAGGTTTTGACAATAGTTATCAGTTTGATAATCAAATTGTTTTAGAAAATTTTTCTGAAACAAATCTCTTTCATCTGCTACAGACGACTGTAAAACGTGAGCTTGAAAAACACAAGGGTCTAAGATTGTTAGTGCAATATCACGTTATATTTTCAAAACTACTTGTGACGGAAGAATCTACTAACAAGGAAATTGCAGACCCTTACATCAACGCAAAATCTAGACGTGTTTTACTTGGTAGTGATCTGTTATCACTATCTGATGAAATACACCAAGAAATTTGGAAAAAAATAGAAGAATTTACCGAATTAGGTTCGGGTTGGAAGTTTGAAATGATCAAAGAAATATTGTTTCACACGATGAAATATGACGCATTACGCGGTAGTTCGTATATCGACCTGCCACCAAAAATAAAAAGTAAAAGATGTTGTATAAACATCAAAAACGTAGATAACAAATGTTTCCAATGGGCTGTTCTTTCCGCACTATTTCCAGCAGAAAAACACGCTGATCGCGTTGAAAAATATATCAGTCACGTGTCTAGATTAAATTTTAAAGATATTAACTTTCCTGTGGCAGAAAATCAAATACCAAAATTTGAAAAGCAAAATAATGTTTCAATTAACGTTTTCGGATTAGATGAAAAAGAAAATGTCTATCCGAGGTATATTTCAGAAAAAGCTTCACAATCGACTATAAATTTACTGTACTACAAAAATCATTACGTTTGGATTAAAAACTTTAACGGACTAGTTGGTAAACAGTACAATAAAAATAGGAACAAAAAGTTCTTTTGTTATCGCTGCTTGCACGGTTGTAGAGACAATGAAACATTACAAAAGCATTTGCAGTCCTGTAGTGACGTACAAAGAATAACAATGCCATCTAAAAAAGATAGCGTGTTACAGTTTGTCCATCATAATCACAAACTAAAAATTCCTTTCGTCATATACGTCGATTTCGAATGCTTACTTCAACCTGTACTTGGCGTAGAAAATGATCGTAACCAATCGAGTACAAGAAAAGTTCAAAATCATGTTCCGTGTGGAGTAGCGTACAAGGTAGTTTGTTGTACTGATTCTAGATTATCTAAACCAATCCAACTCTATCGTGGTAAAAATCCAGCTGTTTGGCTTCTCAAGCAGTTGATTAACGAAGTTGATAATATTACTTATCGTTTGAAAAAAGTAACGCCAATGTTAAAATTAACACCTCAACAAGAATCTGATCACGAGCAAGCGAAAATTTGTTATATTTGTGAAAAAGCTTTTGATACTGACAACAAAAAAGTACGTGACCATTGCCATTTGACCGGACAGTATCGTGGAGCGGCTCATGACCAGTGTAATTTAAAATTTCATGCTCCAGATTTTATTCCAGTTATTCTTCACAATTTTCGAGGATATGATAGCCATATTATAGTAGAAGCTTTTGGTGATCCTGATATAAAATCTCGTCTAAAACTCGATAACATCATCAAATGCATCCCAAATAATTTTGAAAAGTATATGTCAGTTACGCTAGGTAAATTACGTTTTATTGACAGCCTGCAGTTTATGGCAGCATCGTTAGATGAGCTAGTAAAAGGTTGTAGTAAATTTAATAACCTAAGAGACTGTTTTGGAGATAAATTTAATCTACTAGCTAAAAAAGGAGTTTTTCCATACGAATACCTCGACGACTGGAGTAAATTTGATGAAACATCTTTACCTGGCAAAGACAAATTTTACTCACAACTTAAAAATGAAAATATAACTGATGACGAGTACAAGTATGCACAAGATATTTGGAAAGAGTTTGATTGTGAGACTTTTGGTGATTATCACGATTTTTATTTGAAAACTGACGTGTTATTATTAGCAGATGTTTTTGAAAGTTTTCGAGAAGTGAGTTATAATAATTACGGACTAGATCCTTGCTGGTATTATTCTGCCCCCGGACTGTTATGGGATGCTCTGTTAAAGTTTAGTAAGGTACGGTTGGAATTACTGACTGACGTGGATATGTTCAATTTTATTGAAAAAGATATCCGAGGCGGTATTAGTGTGATAACGAAGAAGTATGCTGAAGCAAACAAATATTTGAAAGAGTATAATCCTGACCTTCCTTCGAAGTATATAGTTTATCTAGATTGCAATAACTTGTACGGGTATTCGATGGCAGAATCAATGCCGTTTGGTGGATTTCATTGGATCACGGCTGATCAATTTCTATCAGAGACAGAAAAAAAGATACCCGACGATGTTTCGTATTTCGTTGAAGTTGATCTCGATTATCCAACTTCGCTACACAAATTGCATAACGATTACCCTTTCTGCGCGGAATCGATGGTTATAGAATATAGTTTGTTATCAGAAGAACAACAAGCGTCAGCATTACCAAGACAACATTCTATGGTAAAGAAACTAGTACCAAATTTGCTTCATAAACGTAATTATGTTTTGCATTACAAAGCTTTAAAACAAGCAGTCGATGCTGGTCTCGTGTTGAGAAAAGTTCATCGCGTACTAAAATTTAATCAGTCACCGTGGATGAGAGGTTATATTAACTCAAACACTACAAGAAGAGCTGCGGCAAAAACTGATTTTGAGAAAAACTTTTTCAAACTGATGAACAATTCTGTTTTTGGTAAGACGATGGAGAATATTAGGAAACGCGTAAATATCGAACTAGTCAATGACGTCAATCGCAGAAACAAACTTGTGTCAGACGATGATTTTGTGAGCATGAAAATATTTAATGAGAATCTTGTTGCGATACAAAGAAGAAAAACAAATCTAAAACTAAACAAGCCGATCTACGTTGGAGCTTCAGTGTTAGATTTATCAAAGTGGCTGATGTATGATTTTCATTATAATTTTGTTAAAAATCAATGGCCGGCTAGTAGATTATTATTTACTGATACTGATTCGCTCGTATATGAAATCGAATGTGAGGACGTCTATCAGGACATGCATGATAATAGATATCTGTTTGATCTTTCCGATTATCCACGTGACAGTAAATTTCATGACGACACAAATAAAAAGGTTATTGGTAAGTTCAAAGATGAAATGAACTCGAGCGCTATCAAATACTTTATCGGATTACGTAGTAAAATGTATGCCGTATTGTTAGACAATAATAAAATAACAAAAAAAGCAAAAGGTCTGCCTCGTGATTTTGTTAAAAAGTTTATAAAATTTGATGACTACAAGTACGCGCTTGATGGCGGTGTTAGTTTTATAAGAGCTATGTCAATTCGGACAAATCATCATAAGCTCGAAACAGATGTCCTTATCAAACGCGGTTTGAGCAATTTTGATGATAAACGTTATTGCGAAAATGGGGTAGATACATTTGCACTTGGGTATTGTCATGATGATAGAGATATATATTTGACATTATCTTTTCCAACTGAAATTTTATCTAAACTTATAAAATAATGTTTGAAAATTTGACAGTAACAAATAGCTACAGTAGCAAAATCAAATATCTAATGATGGACGGCAAACCATTGACAGTTGAAATTAATAATGAAACATCAGGCATATGCTTTAGTGGTACCCGTGACAAGTTAAAACTTTCGCTCATCAGATCTGATGACAGCGAGTATTTTAATTATCTCGAACAATTGTATCAAAAGTTGCTAGCGGAATTTAACAACTTTCACTGTCCGATTAGTCAGCATAAATACACGAAACTTACAATTGATCTTGATCGGTCAAAGTTGTATTTTATCGACAAAAAATACCCTCTTAACAAATCACAAATAAAAGATTTGTTTGAGTCCCGTCGTTATGTGAGCGGTAAAATAAAGTTTAGCCTCTATCACCATGATAATGAAATATTTTTGATATCTACAGTTGAGACATTAACAGTTGGTAATGAGGTATAAAATAATATCATTTTCATTCTAATGCTAGTTTAATTTCCGTCTTGTTAACTGAAACGTTCTAATGCACAGTTTAATTTTCATCCTGTTATCTGATAAAAAATTTGTGGTAAAACCTATTTGCCGTCTTTAGAATAATCATATTCCACACATACGCTGTTCTAACAAATTCGTCACTTCTGTTGACAGAGCTTATCGCATTCCAACACCTGTTGTTTTGTCTGGTTACAAAATACCTGTCTACATAGTAGTAGTAGGGGAAAATGAGGGTTTCATCACACTTTATTTTTTTACCCTCCAAACAAGTATAAATTATAGTCCTAAATTATCCCCCACCCCTTTTTCCAAAATAGTGAAATGAGGGTTTGGCGGGGGTGGGGAGGGGGTGGGGGTGGTGGTGGTGGGCCAAAACCCTCATTTCACTATTTTGGAAAAAGGGGTAGGGGATAATTTAGGACTATAATTTATACTTGTTTGGAGGGCAAAAAAATAAAGTGGACCGAAACCCTCATTTTCCCCTACTACTAAAATGACAAAAACCTCCAGGGGTTAATGGGTTAATTACAAGTAGAACATTTGAGGTTGTTTTTCAGTATTCAATCCCTGAATCTTTGTCGGAGTGTCCATTGGTTTGAAAACTGCCTTTCAGTTATGTATCTGGTGATATATTGCCATTGCAGTGTATCATTGTTAGTTGTGGTACAATCACAATATCAAATATGTTCATCAGTGATATTGCATAGGTTTGAAATGCCAACCCTGGTATACTGTACATAAATCAGTGTTCATTTCATAACAATACAAGGCAGAACTACATATTTACTATAAGCAGTAGTGTTGTTGGCATAAAAAATACATTTTAATTGGTTACATGTTTGCCCATTATCAATAACAACAGTCTACTGGAACCATTTTTCCACAAACTGTAATTTTGACCCAGGCACTGAGTCAGGCATGTGTCTTTGGAAGGCTTTGTAGATACTGTCTTATTGCTAATATAACTTTGTGATAATATAGTGTGATTTGTGTCATTTAGATTTTAATGTAGCTTTTAACAATTTTTCAGTAATAGCCTATGTGTCTGCAGTGTGACAGTTTGTAGTGATGTCTAGCACTGGGAAATCATGCTGCAGACATGTGGTATGATGTCCCACATTATCCTGACACCAGGCTAACCAGTCCTAACACTAACTTCTTAATGTTCAGCCCAAGCAAGACAGCTGTTAGTATAAAAAAATTTTAAGTCTTTGGTATGACTCCGCCAGGGTTTGAACAAACTACAACTACATCCTGCATCAGAGATGGATGCTGTAATCACTAAGCCAACACAGCGGTTCCACATTATATAATATTATTTGAATGAATATACTTATTTTCTGATAAAAGAAAATAAAAGATTGCAGTTCAAAATTAAACTCCAGTCCCCTTTCCCTCCTGCAAAAGTCATTACCTTATAATAGATGATTTTGCTATGTGTATAATTCTTGTGCAAATTGTACAAGTATGTGTGTATGTTTGTGTGTGTGTGTGTATGTATGTGTGTGTATGTGTGTATGTGTGTGTGTGAGATTTAGATTTTTAATGTAGCTTTAAAAATGTTTCAGTCATATCACTACAATGTCTGCAGTGCGACAGTTTATAATGATGTCCAACACTTGGGCATCACAGACATGTGACATGATATCACACCCAGTTACATTATCCTGACAAATGGCTGACCAGTCCTAACACTAACCTCTTAATGTTGAGTTAGTACCATTTTTTAAAGTTTTTGGTATGACTGGGCCGGGGTTTAAGCCTGCGACTTCGGTCGAGTCATACTAAAGACTTAAAAGTAATGGAAAAACTTTAACTAAAGTGAGACAATTACAAATACACTATGAATTACACCCTGTGAAAGACATTGTGCTGAAAATAGGGATCTGGTTAATAAAAAAAGAAATTACTGTTGCTGAAGCCTGCAATTTACAAGCCAATTTATTAATGAAATAGGCAGAGAAACAAACAAGAAAAGATCTAATGACAAATTAGATGACAAATTATGAAAACATTAAATAGAAAAAAACTCCTCTTCAGAAAATTAGGATGAATCAGTCAAAAAAAGGAATATATTAACATCTTCTGCTAAATAACTAAAACATGACATTCTTTTTTTTTGTCTGTTTTTTAAATCCAAAACTTATTCAGAATTTGTAATTTGGATTCCGTTTGGCCAAGAAGGTGGTATAAATGACACATTTCAAATATGTGAATAAATGTTTATATGTATACATTATATATATATACATTATATATATATACATATATATATATATATATATACATATATATATATACATATATATATATATATATATATATATATATATTTATATATATATATATATATATTTATATATATATATATATAAACTTTTAATATTCACGAATAATTTGTGACAAATAAAATTGTTTACAAAAAAAAAAAAAAAATTTTTGAATTATTTTGTCATATAAAAAAAGAAAACATGCTATTAAAATCACTACATTTGTATCAAGATTCCTTGGAAATTTCCATACATTCCTTACCAATGGAAACTACTGACCAACCAATACAGTGAAAAAGTACCATGGTACATACCACCAGAAAAATATACTGTGGTAAAACAGAATACCAGTGATAACACACACCTCATGTGAAAACCTCATGTCAATATGATTTTTTTAAAGAGTATCAGTAAGTTCTCCAAGATGGCTGTTTTGCCAGTTATACTGAATGCCAAATAACACCATTTTCTTTGAGGACCAACTAGACTCATAAGAAGTCTATTACTGAAAAACTACATGCTAATATGAGTGTTAATATGAGTAGCAATATGAGTGTTAATATGAGTAGCAATAATGAGTTTACATGGCCATCATGGATGTCAGAACTGCCTAGCAAGGGACACTCTCACAATTCTTCTCAAAGTGTAATGGATATCTTGTTCAATTTTGAAATTTTAAATGTTTTTCAAAATATCTCCTTCTGAACACATTTTGCAAATCTTAGCATTATTGTTGAAATTATTTTCTTATAGACATATTTGTAGGATAAACATGTCTTTGCAAAGTTTGAATGAAATCATCCCAGTAGTTTAGGAGGAGTCGGGAGAACAAATTGGCAAATGGGAGGCAGCCAGAAGGGCATTCAAAAGGCTTTCTCATCTATGAACAGTAGAGCTAAATGCTGAAACTTGCAATTACAGACCTTCTGCAGTCTCTTACACAGGTAAATGTCACTCTTACTGCAAGATTGATATGAGAACATGACACTGTAATTACTTTTAAGTTCCAAAGTTGTGGGACTTGATGTCAGACAAATGACATCTCTGTAATTTAAAAGACATTAAGCTCCAAGTTTGACTGAAAAAAAACCCTTCAAGTAAACAGAGGTCTAAAAGTAGAAAGGATAGAGTTTCTTGAAGTATAATTAATTTGTTAAGTTTCAAATTGCAAGAATCCCCTTGAAGTGGTTACATTTACAAATTGGGATGTGTATAACAATAATAACATTAATAAAGTAGTAATAACATGTCTCCTTGCAGACTTATTCATTACCTATCATGCATATTTGAATGTATGCATATATATATATATATATATATATATATATATATATATATATATATATATATATATATATATATATATATATATTGATATACATTAAGACATGCATGCATTCATTCATTCATACATACATACATACACACATACATACATACATACATACATACATACATACATACATACATACATACATACATACATACATACATACATACATACATACATACATACATACATACATACATACATACATACATACATACATACATACATACATACATACATACATACATACATACATACATACATACATACATACATACATACATACATACATACATACATACATACTCTTGCTATGGCTGAAGAATGTCAAAGATATTTTCAAGACTTGGCCAATTGAAAGAAGGAAATGGCCTTTTTGTAAAGTCCTGGCAATTTTTTTCACTCAGTAGAGCATCAGTCTCTTTGAGAGACTTGGGTTTGTGCTTGGTTGTTAGGCAGCAGTGTTACAATAGATCTCATTTTAAAGTAACCTCACTTAACATACCCATTGTGTTATATAGAGCGAATTCTGTATATGTTACTTGTGTTCTGCTAGGGTAAGATAACCCAATTAAATTTGAATATTTTTGCATAGGGTTGTTTTGTTTGGTTTTTGTTCAATTTTAACAGTGCTGTTAGCACATTGTTACATATATTCTGCAGAGAAAATCAGTTATTTGCTTTTCTCAAGGGCACACTAAGGGAGTCATCTCAAGCTGGCTTTGACAGTTATTGAACTTGGATCCTTGGATTATGAGCTTGATGCTCTACCAATAGAGCTACTGCAGCTGGGGTATAAGGTTGAACAGCACATCAGTACCATCCTGACTATATACTATTTAACAGTACATCTTCATAATGCCAAAACTATGCATGTATGTATGTATGTCTAACAAGTAGGACTGAACACATTTGGCTCAGATTGTTGAAGTGTTAGAGCAAATATCTGGAGTTAAACAGGTCCTGGCTTTGAGTCCTGGTCCGGCCATGCATTTTTTTATGTTACATTTGACGTTGAGAATATGAATCCACACCTGCTATGCCAACTAGCAAGGATACAGTTTTGTGGATGTTTGGTGTTGATAACTGTGTGTATCCCAAATGGCAGGGTAAAAGTATAATAGGTCAGATTCTGTACACATTAGCTTTGATAGCTCAAGTGCTTAATCACCCTTTTAGAGTTAAAAGATAATTTGGGATAACCACAATTTCTGACTGCTCATTTTTTCCTGTTACATTTATCACAAAGGATACAAGGAAAAAAAGATGAACTGTTGTTTAAAACCCAAAACATTTGCATGCTTTTATAATGCTTTTCATTCAGATGGATGATTTAGAGATATTGAGATACATTTTTCAGTTATATTTTTTCAGTGCAGGTTTTCATGAAATATATTCAGCTCTGTAGTAAAAGGCAGATTCATATCTGGCTGCCACATTTTCACCCACCCACCCATTTACTGACCAGAGAATACTTTTAATGAAAATCGTACAGTAGAGTGGTTGAGAACTATCAACCATCATTTCTTATATTCCTTCTACTTCAGTTTATTGAAATATAGCCTGGAAAATAAATGAAACTGAAATGCAAAGGATGTACAAGATAGAAAAAAAAAAACATAGAAGAAATGGCTTGTTGTTTTAAGTTAGTTTTTTCAAAACATGATGGGGTTTACTTGATGGCCAATATATTTGGTGGAAAAAGATCCCAGGAAAAACTCAAGGAAGAACCACCAACCCATGGGAAGCTAACGGCAGACTTTCTCACATATCCATGCTGGCTGAGATGAGAACCTAACCCATGTTGACAAAAGCGAGATGCAAGTGATCTGTAAAGATGAATGCCTTAGATGAATCCGATAGTGACCCTGAGATGGAAAAAAAAGTGTAGAGATGATGGTTACAGCATAAAGGTGATCAGGACTCCTTCTTTTACCTAAGTATTATCAGGGTGATTCAGTGGCTCCTTATTTTACATTAGTATTATCAGGGTGATTCAGTGGCTCCTTATTTTACATAAGTATTATCAGGGTGATTCAGTGGTTCCTTATTTTACATTAGTATTATCAGGGTGATTCAGTGGCTCCTTATTTTACATTAGTATTATCAGAGTAATTTAGTGGCTCCTTATTTTACATTAGTATTATCAGAGTGATTTAGTGGCTCCATATTTTACATTAGTATTATCAGAGTGATGCAGTGGCTCCTTATTTTACATAAGTATTATCAGGGTGATTCAGTGGCTCCTTATTTTATGTTAGTATTATCAGGGTGATTTAGTGGCTCCATATTTTACATTAGTATTATCAGGGTTATTCAGTGGCTCCTTATTTTGCATAAGTATTATCAGGGTGATTTAGTGGCTCCTTATTTTACATAAGTATTATCAGGGTGATTCAGTGGCTCCATATTTTACATAAGTATTATCAGGGTGATTTAGTGGCTCCTTATTTTACATAAATATTATCAGGGTGATTCAGTGGCTCCTTATTTTATATTAGTATTATCAGGGTGATTTAGTGGCTCCTTATTTTACATAAGTATTATCAGGGTGATTCAGTGGCTCCTTATTTTACATTAGTATTATCAGGGTGATTCAGTGGCTCCTTATTTTACATAAGTATTATCAGGGTGATTCAGTGGCTCCTTATTTTACATTAGTATTATCAGGGTGATTCAGTGGCTCCTTATTTTACATTAGTATTATCAGGGTGATTCAGTGGCTCCTTATTTTACATTAGTATTGATCATGAAAGGTTTACATATAGATGTGGTAGTACCATAAAATGTCATTTGACAAACCGTTCAGAACAAAATTCTGAAAAATAGGACAATAAAAACTTTGATAATAAAACTAATGAAACTGAGAATCACAGATAGGAGTATATGCAATGGAGAAATAAAGAAACTAAAATGGAGTTGCCCAGAAAAATAGGAGTGTGATATAAATAGACATGAAAGAGAGTAAATGTATATTTGTTCACGATATAGTTTAGATGTGAAAATCCAGTTTTCTTTGCACTGGCATTTATACAGCATAATAGTTATATTATAAGTATTGTTTTGTTTGGTTAGATTTTACAGCGTTTTAAACACATTATTGGCTTTATCATTGCAAGGAAATGGGAGCTGTATGCCATTCTCTAGGTTACACTAATGTAACAGACGAGGGGTGGCCAGGGCAGGTATCAAACCTGAGATGAAGTGTGATGCTCTACCAGATGAGCTATTTATTGCTTACTGCAAAGAAAATTGGTCTGCTTTCTTGTTTCCATTTAGAAGAAAGTATAAATATAAACTCTAATCTGCTAAGGGTTTGTTAGCATTTTATCAGTGCAGGTTTGCTAGTGTCTTTGGCTATTTATTGTTCCATAGCATGGTTTAAAAATAAAATTAAATATTTGAAAGGAATATAAAGAGGAGATTCCAGGAGATATATAATTAGCAGTAGAATGTTTTTATATGCATTTTAAAGTATTTAAAGTTTAAATCATAGTTATTGTTATGGCTCTATGGTCATATACTAGGTTAGAAAAAAGAACATAAAGCAAGAAGTTTATTGTAAAATTTAACACATAATTTATTTTCCAGGAATACAAAGTGAAAATTTAAAAAGAACATGCAGTATTGTGAATTAAATTCCAAATAGTCCTAAATATTTTGTTACCTTTCAAGAACTGTAGAAAATCCTCTCAAATTTTAACACAACTAAAATTGACTTTTCTGAAGACTGATGTGAAGATATGTCTGAGTATTTCTGATACAAACAACTTTAAATACCTCTCAACCTGATGAGTGTTTCAGTTATAATTTTGTGAAAACACTCTGTCATCTTAGTGGAATTTTATATCAGATCCATAAACAATGTTCATGTATGTTTACTTAAATTTTAGCAAGCTACATGTGAAACCAGGTAGACTTTTTTTTTCCTAGGGGAATGCTAGTACCCTGAATTTAGATCTGAGGCAACATGTTTACTTCCAAATAATAAAAATCTTAATGTATGTATGTATGTATGTATGTATGTATGTATGTATGTATGTATGTATGTATGTATGTATGTATGTATGTATGTATGTATGTATGTATGTATATATATATATATATATATATATATATATATATATATATATATATATATATATATATATATATATATATATATATAAAGAATACAAATCATATGGCAATAACAACCCTTTAAAGCACACTGGATCCACCAAGGGATCACATGTGTCAGGGATTGATTAAAATAGATGCAATAAACTGATGACAACAGTGCAAAACTAGTAACTGACTAGCCTAAGCACTTTTGACTCTTAATGAGTCTTTTTCAAAGGCAAATACAAAACATATATAAGACAAACAAATAAACACAAAAACGTGTTTGTAAACCTCTACATGGCTGTCTCCACATGGGTTAAAACTATAAATACATAAATAAAGCTGGTTGTATTTATAGTTTTAACCCATGTGGAAACTTCCATGTAGAGGTTTACAAACACCTTTTTGTGTTTATTTGTTTGTCTTATATATGTTTTGTATTTGCCTTTGAAAAAGACTCATTAAGAGTCAAAAGCGCTCAGGCTAGTTAGTTACTAGTTTCGCACTGTTGTGGTCAGTTTATTGCATAAATATATATATATATATATATATATATATATATATATATATATATATATATATATATATATATATATATATATATATATATATATATATAGTTATAAAGGATATACAATTATCAATTTAAAATATAATCTATACAATTTTATACAGTGCATTGGTATTAAGGCCATTAGGATACAAAGTATGTAACTTAGGAACTCAATAAGTTGTCTGTTCATGCCTCCATGCACAATATCTATTGGTATGAAAAAAAGTCGTGTAGACAGTGATTATTGGTATTAAAATGTATTGAAATATTGGAGGAAAACTAAAGATCTCTATATTCTTTTTATATAAAAGTGATGATTATTCATTCTCTTAAAAACTTTTTGAAGAGTTTGTCCAAGGTATTGTATGTTACTTTTTATACAAGTTATCAAATAAATCACATCAGTTGATAATGCAGTTCATGTCATAATGTAGAGAAAATACCTTTTTTGTATTAGCACTACTGAAAGAAGTACTTTCTATTATGTTTGCACATTGAGAGCACCGATATCTGTTACATTTTGATGACAAAAATTTTCCTTTTTTATTTTCCGTCTGTTTAGTTCTACTTATAAAATCTTGCAAAAGTCTTAGGTCTTCTATAAGCAAGAATTGGTTTACTTTTGATTTTACAGTTTTTATTTTATTAATTTAGGTGATTCCAATATTTATTAATTATAAGGTCTATATTAGGTAATGAAGGATTATATTGTATTGTAAAAGGAATTATATTTTTTGCTATTGTACATTTTGCTGTGTTTAAAGCCTCATGTTGAGTAAGATTATGGGCTTTGTTCAGCACAGAATCAGTTATATGTGTACGATAATTTCTATTCTGGAAATATGTAATGTAATTTCCAGAATTAAAGTTCTGTGAACAATTCTGACTTATTTGCTAAATTCAGTTTCTGATTTTGCCAAATCACTATTCATGTCAATCTAATTTAAGTCAGTCTTTTATTAAAATTATTAGAATGAATGAAAAATAAATGTTTGTATTAATGAAATTTTATTATTATAGTATTTATTATATATATATATATATATATATATATATATATATATATATATATATATATATATATATATATATACACACACTAAGGTCAGAAGTCATGAAGAAAGTAATTGGTTATTAAGATGTGTATTATGTATGTGGTAGTGTTGAAGGTCATGGTAATGGCTATTTGATGTGAACTAAAAATAAATTTTGAAAAGTGTCAAACCAAGAATTGCACAAAAACCTTGGAAGATAAATTCTTCCACATAAATATAAACATATCTTAAGGCAAAATATATTCTTATAAATAAAGATGTTAAAAATTCTGTAAAAGGTTAATGAAATAAAAGATATAGATAACAATTAAAGTTCTAAAAAATGTTAAAGTTTTGTACAAAAAAGTAAGGTTAAAGGTCAGAGTTCATTAAAAAAGACAAAGGTTAAGATGCTAAAGGTCATGCATATGGCAGGAATTGTATCAAATGTGGTAAATGCACATCAAGGAATATTTGATATCAGATAGTTTATATTGAGTTCAGGAAAAGAAATTATTATAACTGGAACTTTTATCATTTTTCATTATTGACAAATACAGCATATCATACATATCCTGAAGATTGCTTTTTTGTATTATTGAATATAATAATGTAATTTTCAGAATTAGTGTTCTGTCAACAGTTCTGACTTATTTGCTGAAATTTAGTTTCTGAATTTCTGATTTGGCCAAAAGTCAGGCATTTATTAAAATTATAAGAATTAGATGAAAATTAGAAAATGTTGGTATTAACATTAAGAATATAAATAATGACAACAGTTTTTATGGCATAAAATCAATAATAAATGCACCAAATTATCCTTCATACAGACCTTCAATATATAACCTGTCACAGCTGCTCAATATAAATGACATTGATTATTTTAAAAATGAATGTAACATCTTTTAATGTAATTGAACCTGTAAATAAGCTTTAAAGACCGGAAAGAGTGAGAGAAAGAGAAGATAATGTAGATACAATAGTTGCATTTGATTGGTAATAAAAATCATCATTACTGTCAGGATTGGCATCATCTAAGTGAATAAACAATAAAATATTTTTCAGAATATGTTGATTGTTTAAAAATTTAAATTTAATTCACAGGAGCACATTAAGTCAGACAGAAAATACATTAGACATGATGCCAGAAAAGAGTTCTATTTCTAGATGTGAAAAAAAAAACCTATGCACTAAAATTCCTTTTGCATTATATTATGGCTTTGAAAACATCATGCAGGCAATTAGCAATTGAAAACAAAGCTCTTGGACAATATAAACAGCAAAACATATTCCATCATAATTTTGTTATTGCTTGTATTAAGTCAATTCATTTAAGACTATAAGACCATAAATTATAGAGAAAAAAACTGCATAAATAATGCCAATTAATTTAGATATGCAAGAAAAACAAACAACCAATGAAAATTACCAAACATATTGGATTGATGAACTGAGTTTTGATGGTGTTTTACAAAAAGATTTAGAAGTAGCAACAAATTTAGACAACTTTTTTAAACCAGAAAAATATGTCCCTAAAGAATGTGACTTGTCACAATTGCAAAAGAAATGGATAGATAATTAAATGGTACAAAATCATTGGTACTCAGATTAGTTGTGGAACACAGAGTAGACATGCTATTCACAGTTGTAATTTAAAATTGTGTGTTCAGGTGGGATTGGCATTTAAAAAAGTAGTTCTGTGTTATCTGACTGCTTTAGTGGCCTAGTGGTTGGAGTGTTCACCTCAAATGCAGGAGGTCATGCAATTGAACCCCAGCTGAGTCATAACAAAGACTTATAAAAATGGTACTAACATCTGCCTAGCTAGGCACTCAGTGACATTAACATGTGAATGTTAGGACTGGTCAGCCTGGTGTCAGGATAATGTGAATGTGTGGGACATGATGCTGCATGTCTGTGACATTATGTTGCAGTGCTAGACATCACTAAATTGCCACACTGCAGACATTGTAGCAATATGACTGAAGAATTGTTAAAGCTATGTTAAAATTTTAAATCGCACAGACACATTCTGTGCAATGAAGAGCAGTGGTTCAAATCATACATTGAATGAAATTCGTCATTCTAAGTAAGAGACTAAGTAACATCTAACTTTGAATATTTCTTTTAGCTGACGACCAATGCTGTTTTTAGCTATAAGGTAGAAATTTAAATGAAGAGAACAAATGTTAAGAAACATACATGAAAGAAAAAAATGTTTTGAACTTCAAAAAAATAAATTATTTTCAGGGAGAACTATCACATGATATATCATATGATATTAGTTCAAAGAAAACCTCATTCAGGCCAATTTATGGTGGCTTTACTGTGTCTGAAATAATTTCCCAACTCAAAAGTCAGTGTGGTTATAAAATGAAGTTAAATTTTGCAAGTATGGATTCGCTGTGGATAAGTGTTGAATGGTAAATTCTTCAAGACATGAAAGAAAACATTCTTTTGTGACACTGCGGTTACAAAAACATACAATATCATTGGTATTCGTGAGATGAATAAAAAATACCAGTACCAGTTAAATATGAGTTAAATAATATGCCATACAAAATTTTGTGTAACCTTCAAAGTATATGATTTTATTACTGGCAAAGATGATGAAACTATCCATGGAATCATAAAGGTATTATGAAAATAATTAAAAATTAGAAACATGATAATGACTGTCTATTTACCCACACTATAAATCATCAAGAGCTGAATTTAATTTGAACCTACAGTTGTGATATATACATACATATATACATACATACATACATACATACATACATACATACATACATACATACATACATACATACATACATACATACATACATACATACATACATACATGCATGCATACTACATACATACATACATACATACATACATACATACATACATACATACATACATACATACATACATACATACATACACACACACATATACACATATACACATTACATTACATTGAATAAAGTTGCATTAAGTTCATAAGATGATAAAATTATAGGTTGGATAGCATAAACATGATTCCAAAATGGTTTTCTTCAACTGACCACTTCACATTGAAAAAAGGCAAGCATAATCAAAAGTTTTTTTTTTGCCTTGTTTAAACTTTTCTTCTATTTCTTCTTTCATGACCACAGGTACTACATCTTCATTTTTCAAAGATTTAATTTTTAATTTGGAGTCAAATGACTACTTTAGATTTTAACATTGTCTCTCATGTGTTGTATAAGAGAATTGTCTATTTGCACCACAACAGAGATATTTTCAATAATGTCTACTGCTAGATGCTAACTTTGTTACGTTGTTTGCATTCATTTTTGCATCATTAAGCTTAGAACAGCTTTCCGTCATAAATTGATGGTTTTCAGTAGAACTATAATGAATCTTTCTTACCATTTATCTAATTGCAGTAATGAATTATTCTTATCATTTATCTAATTGATCACAAGGATATATCAGGCTTTCTATGGTATTGGAAAATCCTGAACAAAATGGGTGAAATTATTGAAAAAATGATTGTAATGGAAAATAATGCAAAAGGTCAGAAATTTTAAAAGTCCCATTGCTTGTTGGTCAGTAGCGTTAAAGTGGGTGGATCAGATGTCTAATGGGAGAAGGAGACTGTCTTGACAAGAAACCATGATTATGTGGTTATCTTATCTCTTGTCCATAGTGGTGATTAACACTGTTAGTATTTCCTGTCCAGATTCAACTTTCCAGTCTTATCATTCTAATACTTAAAGAATTTAGTAATGGAAAAGTCATGGAAAAAGGAATCAGATTTGGATGTATCACAATTATTTTTGTCATCTCTAAAAATAGAAACAAAAACACTTTATACTAAAAGTCTTTTACATAAAAGACAAATAATGACAAATGGACAGATTAAAACAACAAAGTCAACTACATTTTATATTCTTTGATAAAATTTGGTGCAAACATTGTCATTGCACAATTTGTAACACCACATAAAATCAGTTACATAGTCAATGAAAATATCTTGTCTCCGAAGTTGTAGTTTGCCATATCAGAATTTCCGGTGCACAAATTTAACCAAGAATTAAAGTAACATACCAACCGCTGTTGCTGCCTTTAAAAGGTATGTGCGTTCAGTTCTGTTATGATCTGTAATATCCTTAGTTATTTCATCTGGATGCTACTTAAATGTATTCATCTCATTACATTATTAAGGGGATTAAATTATTTCTTGCTGATTTGGCTTTTAATTTTCTTCTTGCTTTTAATTATTTGAAGGGTCACATATAACACATCATACTACATGCATGTGACATGATTCCCCCAGTGCTAGACATCATTATAAACTGCCACACTGCAGATATTGTAGGATATGACTGAAATATTGTTAAAAATTGACTCATGCAAACAAACAATTCTTATATCCTCATGCTCTGTCATACATACCAAACTTCATACCAGAAACCCATTCATTGTTTTAAGAAATGATCCATTTATTAAAATTTGAAAGATTTACAAGGACAGATTTATTCTGAGTAATAAGATCACCTCAATAATAGGTACGGATCTTGCTCATTGAGTAATAAAATCACCTCAATAATAGGTACAGATCTTGCTCATTGAGTAATAAGATCACCTCAATAATAGGTATGGATCTTGCTCATTGAGTAATAAGATCACCTCAATAATAGGTATGGATCTTGCTCATTGAGTAATAAGATCACCTCAATAATAGGTATGGATCTTGCTCATTGAGTAATAAGATCACCTCAATAATACGTACGGATCTTGCTCATTGAGTAATAAGATCACCTCAATAATAGGTACAGATCTTGCTCATTGAGTAATAAGATCACCTCAATAATAGGTATGGATCTTGCTCATTGAGTAATAAGATCCCCTCAATAATACATACGGATCTTGCTCATAAAGAAAAGAGTCCATTGATAATTTATCACTACATAAGCCAATATTTTAAGGCTGGTACCAGTCAGAATTAAAATGTGGGGATAGAGTGGCAAGAATTTCAACCAATCAGATGCAAGGCCACCTCATTAATATGTATGCCACTCTGGAAGTCACAAGTGTTTTCCAACTTTGACCATAATTGAAATGTGAGCACATTTCCAGATCTTGGACATTTCTTGAAAGTGAGTAGAGTCCATTTCAGAGGTGATTTTGATCTGATGGAGTTGATTGTTGCAACTGAATCCATATATTTTTTATTTGATGTTTGATCCTACATTAAATACATCTAAAAAAATGGTGTTATTATATGTGATTGGCTGACTTATAATGACTTTAAACACAATAACAACAATGACTAGCAGGCATCAGCCACTTTTTAAAACAGCTTTGCCAGGCCCAATCACTTGTCAAGTGCTTTGTTCCAAGTCATATTCATTCTTTTAATTTAATTTAATTTAATTATTAATTTAATTATTATTCTCAGTACATGCAATATGAAACTACAACTTATTTCTCATGTAATTTCTGTCAAACTTGGTAAAAGGGTTTATATCATCACGATCTTGGATAACTTAAGTATTAGTAAGAGACTGCATATTAATTTTCTCTTTAAAATATTTTGATCAGGATATAATAAAGTTTGGTAGATAGTGTACATAGAATGTGTTTCTGCAATATTTCATTAATCTATCTGTTCAGTGTACTGTTCAACTGTTAAGCTGGTAGGTAATATAAAGCCTACTTGTTTCTCTTGTTATGTAAGTTTTTTTTGCTGAGTTGTAAGCAAAATTTGTATTGTTGATCACAAATTTAATATCAGACTTCAACATCATGTTAGTTTAAATATTGAAATTACACAAAGAGTTGATTCGAAATATGATTTTTAAAATTATTTTGATGGTAGAAAGTTATTAAATATGTCAGACTTGTAGTCAGTAAAATGATATGCAGCAATAATAATTCAATAAATAATAAATTAGAACATTTTATGGGCATCAAATTTGTCCAACAAATTGCATTTATTATTATTTCCTGCACTTGTTTTGGTTTTGAATATGTTATCTTTTTTATTCATTGTAATTTCATATCATTCTCAATAATCATAATGCACTGTTTGTTCAGTTATTAGTGTTTCATCCAGTTTTTTTAATGGGTTTTTAATTTCATCAACTGTAGTATTTATTGCAATTGTTTAAAACCCATATTTCTCTTTTATTTAAATTTAAATTCATCTCTGTTTCCTACGGTGTCTGATTAACTAAATTCTTCCATGTGAGTCATTTTATATATTTATCAAATCTGTTTCTGTTTTAAACTTTGTTTCATATGGTTAAAATCTTTCCTTATTGTTTAAATTGTTTAAAATAATTAAATTCCTAATTAGTTAATATTTCATTGTACTACTCAGATGTTTTTAACCAGTTCTTGATCAGTAAATGTTTATGTTTTTTTAATAATTTTTCTGTCTCATCAGCATGTTTATTTTAAGTCATTTATTTTTATTTTGTCAATTAAATCATAAATAAATCATACCTTATTCTCATAGGTCTTACCCTACTTTCACTTAAGTATTTGTGCCTTCTTTTGAATCATGCTTTAATTGTTATTTTGACAGTTATTAGCATTAACAATGATCATATCTTCCAGTTTTATTAGAGCACTTTTAAAATCATTGATTAGGCTTGTAATCTCTATTATTTTGTTTCATTATTTAAGTCATTGATTGACTTGTTCAACTGTAGTTTTAAATTACTGTATTCTTACACAGATTTCTTATTATCTTCATATTAATGATAATTCAACAAACTTAAGTTTATCCTTTGTTCAGTTGGTTCCATGTAGTGATCACTATTTCCTATTTCATTGATCCTTTTACTAAAATGTTGAATGACTTTTGTAACGTTTTAAATCCCAATTTAAACAACACACTTGCATCAAAAATCTTTTCATGTTTTCATCATTTTTTGTTTTCTTTTGTAAGTTTTCAATAGTAGTAACTTTTGTGAGCAACACTGATCCATAACTGGTAATCACTAATCCATAACTGGTAATTTATTATCTGCTTCATCTTGTCCTGTGCTGATATCGTTTAAAGTGTATTTTCCAAAGCCTTTCATATTTAAACATTTTTGTTTATAAATTTTATTAGATGCATTATATTTTTGTACCAGATCTGCTAAATTTGTTAAAAAGTTTTTTTTTTAAGTCCTTGTTGACAGATTGATCTGGTACATCACCGTATCATTTATAAAAAACATGATCTCTATGACATCATAATGATAATTCTTCCATCATTTACTTAATTTGAAATATCTTAGTTATACTGTAAAATGTATTTTCTGACTTTATCTTAAATGCTGATATTCAGTCTGTTTTGGTACCTATGTGTAATTACATGTACTTGTAGTTTTTATTAACATTGTTTGAAACAAAGTCACTGAGAAAAATATTGTAACAGGTGAAGACCCTAGTAAATTTGAATATCAGTTATATGTGTAATTGTTTCTTGGAGTTACTTAAAACTTTTGAATTGTATTTTATGCACTTTTTTGATACTTCATTGCCATATTGCAATCATTCCCACTTTGATGTTTATGTACATGTCAAGGTTATAGACTCCAACAGGAGTTAAACAGTTTTTATTTCTTTCATATCATTAATGAAGTAATATATACTGCTCTGTTATATTTTGAAATATTGCAGTATCCACTACAAAATATGTTAGCAGTAATGAAATGGATAATTTTTCAGCATTTTTCGGTATTGTCAGATTTATTATTACTGCATTTTGTATACCACATAACACTCACTTTTAAGATGAGCCAAACTGCAAATCACACAGACCCAGATCTACCAATATATCATGCGGCAGCAGATCTGGTCTGTGCAGTTTGTTAAGAGTAATCAGTAAAATAACAAAGTAGACCCTGATTTTCAGGTACATAATGCTATGGCAGATAGGGATCTTTGTTGTTTGCAGTTTGACTCCAGTTATAAGCATCTTTTTCCATTATTTCTTTATTACCTATTACTGGGTGACCTTATTGGTATAAATACAGCATTAACCTTGCAACAAAGTAAGACTTAACATGATTTTAATTTGTCATCATTTCAAACTTTAAGTAGTAATTATTGAGTTATATTGAACAAAGCTAGTACAGTTTTGTTGGTTCTCCAGACAATGGAAGAATATATGAACAGAACAAAAATATAGCAAAGTTGGGTGCAAAAGCCATCAGGTTAATTCCACTTTTGACTTTTTTATGTTACATGGCATTACTGACTAGTTGTGTCACATGGTACTGTTGACTTTTGTTACATGGCACTGCTGACTTTTTGTCACATGACTACTGACTTTTTTGAGATATGGTTCTCCTGAAATTTTCTATCACATGTTAGTACCTACTTTTCGTGTCACATGGCACCCAAAAATTTTGAGTCAAGTTACAATGTGACTTTTTGTGTCAGTATAGAAGTTTGTGTTACATGGCACTTGTGATTCTTTATGTTCAATGAATGCAATGCTGGATCGTTTTTGTTGTTGTGTCTGATCTGATTTTTTTAAAATCCTTTGTGAAGAATAACATTAACAAAAACAGTAATCTATTGTCTGTTTGAAATAAAACTTCTAAATTAATATCTTGATGACAGTGCAAGTAGCAAACTTCTGTGTTTTCAGCAGCCAACATCAGTGGCTTCCTCTTATCAATGTAATGTTTTTTCTAGAAAAAATGCTCAGTGTAGCCTTCTTTTTTAAATATCATAACTTAAGTCTTCATTTCCAATCTAAGGTCATCCAGCAGTCATAAATAGTCCATTTTAATTCATTTGTATATGAATGGAATGTGACTATATTCTTCTATAAAGTATTCAACAGCCTTGATAGATAAAAGTTCTCTTTTTAAAAAATAAAATATCATTTTCAGTGACATTTTCCTTCAAAATGTCATAGAATTGAGGATATCATTTTTGCTTTCCATTATTGTTGTAGATACATATATTTGAATAGAATATTGTTTCTATGTCATTAAAATAAGACCCCTATCACTTTAATCTTCATGGATTCAGATTGAAAAAAAAAATCAATTTATACCAGTAAACAATTTCATCTGCAGAGGGGCATTCATTTCTTGTCATATCAAGTTTTGTCCATAGCAGATGCTGTTGATCAATACATCAATCTTTGACTGGATCAGAATACTTTCTCAATCTCAAGTAGTTAACCTTGTCCTAATTAAGGTTCCATTGACCTTTATTGTGCAGTGAAATCTTTTGATATGAGGTCTGTGACATCTTTTGATATAAGACCCATGATGATACAGTCCTGTGATGTCTTCTGATATGAGACCTGTGACTTCTGATACAAGTCCCATAACATCTTCTGATGAGTCCCATGACATCTTCTGATATGAGTCCTGTGATGTCTTCTGATACAGACCTGTGACTTCTGATACGAGTGCTGTGATGTCTTCTAATATGAGACCTGTGACTTCTGATACAAGTCCCATGACATCTTCTGATGAGTCCCATGACATCTTCTGATATGAGTCCCATTCTGATGAGTCCCATGACATCTTCTGATATGAGTCCTGTGATGTCTTCTGATATGAGACCTGTGACTTCTGATTCAAGTCCCATGACATCTTCTGATGAGTCCCATGACAACTTCTGATGAGTCCCATGACATCTTCTGATACGAGTCCTGTGATGTCTTCTGATATGAGACCTGTGACTTCTGATTCAAGTCCCATGACATCTTCTGATGAGTCCCATTCTGATGAGTCCCATGACATCTTCTGATACGAGTCCCGTGATGTCTTCTGATATAAGACCTGTGACTTCTGATACGAGTCCCATGACATCTTCTGATATGAGACCTGTGATGTCTTCTGATAGTAGTCACTTGACATCTTTCGATACGAGTCCCTTGACATCTTCTGATATAAGTCCCTTGACATCTTCTGATATAAGTCCCTTGACATCTTCTGATATGTCAGACACATGAGGCCTATGATATCTTCTGGTATGAGGCCCTTTCACTGCACAGTTATGCATTCTGACTCCTTTCATGACAAACAATATTATAATACCCATTACTACCAAATAAAATTTTACGTCATAACTATCACTTGTATCTCTGACAAAAAGAGACAGGTTATAAATATAAAGTAAGTTTGTGGTTTAATCATAAAATTGTTTAAAAGTTTAATTGCACAGCTGGGCAGTTCAATCTGCACTCCTTTGTTCCATGTTAACATATCTACCTTCAGTAAACGGGTAGTCAGCATCATGTGACATTGATGTAATGTGATTTGGAAAGTTTAATATTACAGTTTTATGATTTTTTTGATAATAATAACTAAAACATGTCATTCTTTAAACCAATTATGATGTTATTGTCAAGGTTTCACCAACAAAAAGGTAGATGGGAGCAAACTTTGAACTTGGGAATGAGACTATGTACTAAATTTATATACTATAAAATTTCTTTACTGGTGTGTGTTCATAGTTGAAGTTTACTGTGCAATTTGGCATGACCATATGACCAGGAACCACAGATCTCTCAAAAAACATTGGGATTATCAATATTTTAAATACATTATGTTGCTAATTTTATGAAAAATATATAAATTAAGTCAGTTCAGTATTTTTTTTTTTTAGAAACAAAGACAAATCATTATGCATGGCAAATTCAGCTCAGTTTTTTGAATTTTGTCTAGCTTGGCTATCAACATTTGCAGTGGGATGTCTTTTGAAAAATATTTCATTATTTTAAAATCTTGATTTAATATTACTTTTCAGTTTTAAATCATTGAATATAATTTGTAGAATTTCACAAGAAAGTTTGTGTCTGATAGTCCAAGTCTATCAGTGAGTGACTAAGTGGACTAAAGTGCTCACCATTATGGATCACTGCCATCTCAACTCTGCATGGGTTCAAGTCTCAGTTTTGGCCAATGTGGGTATGTGAGAAAACTTTCCAGTAGCTTTTTGTGGGTCGGTGTTTCTTTCCAGGGTTTTCCTGGTTCTTCCTCAGCCATTTATACTGGCTGCCATGTATAGCCTATCTTGTGCTGAAAAATGGCATTAAACCCTACTACAACAACAACATCAATCAGTGAGTAAATAAAGCACTGCACAGTAAAAACAATTATTTTGTATACATGATAAATTGAGAAATTTTCATGCTCTTTCAGGTTCCATATATATCCCAACTTTTCAAAATTCAGCCAAGACTTATCTTTTTATCACTAACATTTTTAAATTAATGCTGCCAAGAACACATTTCAAGTTGAATTCCGCTGTAATAAGACAGAGGTATCCATGCATCAAAATTGTTTGCATGACAGATCTGTACCTGTAACAAGACTATCCTTGTTAACTGATGAATGCATTACGTCAAGTTTGAAATATTACAAATGTTCTTAAACCATCAAGATTTTGAATACTTAGATACTGTAGTGTTTTTCAAGATAAATTGGAATGGTCACATCACTATGGAAGGCAAAATATATCCAAACATTGTGGGAAAGAACCCAACAATCTTTGGTCATTTTTTTTTTTAAGCGTTTTTTCAGATAATGAGAGGATCAGAGGATCTTTAAGGTTTTCAATAAATTTGAGCTATTTATCTTTTGGCCATTTTGAGCGTATTTATTCCTGCCACTCATGGTCAGATCAGATGAATTGGTGACCATGTCACATTTTGTATGAAATATTGTTTCATGTTACTAATACATACAGTAATACTTATTATTAGATGTTTGTGTCAGATTTATTTAGAATGCTGACATGTGAAAGTCTTTCCCAGCTAATGTACACGACAGCTGATGGGATAGTTTTGTGGAGTTGACAGATTATCAGATAAAAAATATATATTAACCCAGTTTTGGAATAGGAAATATGATCAGCTAAATTAAAAAAAAATTAATTAAGAAAGGATTTTTAGATTTTGAGATCAGTAAAAAATTAATTTGATGTTGGTCTTTTAATAAAGGAATTTAGAAAACAATAGTGATCACTTTGCATGAAGATCAAAACATAATGAGGTATAGGAGACTTCATCATATATAGATAGATAGATAGATAGATAGATAGATAGATAGATAGATAGATAGATAGATAGATAGATAGATAGATAGATAGATAGATAGATAGATAGATAGATAGATAGATAGATAGATAGATAGATAGATAGATAGATAGATAGATAGATAGATAGATAGATAGATAGATAGATAGATAGATAGATAGATAGATAGATAGATAGATAGATAGATAGATAGATAGATAGATAGATAGATAGATAGATAGATAGATAGATAGATAGATAGATAGATAGATAGATAGATAGATAGATAGATAGATAGATAGATAGATAGATAGATAGATAGATAGATAGATAGATAGATAGATAGATAGATAGATAGATAGATAGATAGATAGATAGATAGATAGATAGATAGATAGATAGATAGATAGATAGATAGATAGATAGATAGATAGATAGATAGATAGATAGATAGATAGATAGATAGATAGATAGATAGATAGATAGATAGATAGATAGATAGATAGATAGATAGATAGATAGATAGATAGATAGATAGATAGAGATAGATAGATAGATAGATAGATAGATAGATAGATAGATAGATACAGCCAAAATATATCCAAGGATGCCTTGGTAATGATTTAAATTGAGCTATAGCTATCTAGTCATTGTTTGACTTTAGTTTATGAAGCTGATTTTTTAAATATATGTTACTATTATACCCTTTTTATCGAAGCTTAACTTGACAGATTTTTTAAAGAACTTTCACTTGAGTAGTTTTGCCAGCTGCGAAATGGAATTTTTACCTCTACTTTTAGTAGGTACTTCTGAGGGAGGGATTCATACAAGGTGATGTTGCTTGTGTTGGCAACATGCATAAAATACAGAATATTGGGCCAGGCAAAGTTCTATGCTGCTTTCATGCAAATGTTACTGAAATTTCCTTACATGTGGTCATTATGGAAACAATGAAGAATCTAAAGCAGCTGATAAAATGGCTGCTCCCATATGTTTGAAAAGTGAGCCAAACTTAAATGCAAAGTACACTACACTTAGCAGTTCTTAAAATATGGGAACTGAATTTTACCAGATTAGGCCAGCTTTTGAAAGTGCAATGAATGAATTTTAAAATATATAAAATGTGAAAAATATTATGAGCTCCTTTTTTTTTCCAGTTTATCTTTGAAAGTGAAAATAGCCAAGTGAAGCTAGCAGTTGTTTGAAAAGTACACATCTAAAGTAAGGTCAAGCTGAATACTCTCTAACCCAAATTAAACAATCATACACAGAAATAAAGGGAATTAAAAGTTTTAACAATACTTATGATATGCAAGGTATGTTTTAAATATATAAGATGACCAGTGAAGATACATGGGAAATTCTTTTTTTTTATAAATCAAACCGTGCATGGTGTGATACTGTAGAGCGGCACTCTGGCAGAAGAGCAAATGAACTTGTAGAATAGCCTGTTGTACAGCGCCACCTATCCATCCCTTAACACAAATTTTTATTGCTGTAGTTTAGGAGGATTGCCATGAAACTTATACACATTTCTAGGTCTATTATTTCACAATGAAAATGGTGCTTCTGAGATATCAAATATGGCCACCACTGCAGCCATCTTTAAAATCTTGTTCATGCTACTCCTATTGAAGGGAAAATTGTATTGATATTGGGATTTCACTAGAAGACTTTTCATTGATGCCTGGTTGGTCCCAAATGAAAGCTTGGACACCCAAAATGGCTGCCACAGTGACCAGCTTGAGAATCTTGTTATTACTACTCCTCCAGAATGGTCATAATAACATCATAACAGTTTCATTAAAGATGTTTTATGGTATCTAGCAGACCAGATAAAAATAGTGCTGATCTGACATCAAATATAGTTACTGTTGCAGCCATCGTGAAAATCTTATCGTTACTTCTTCTGATGGAAAGTCATATTGAAATGGGGGTTGTCAACAGACAATTTCATATGGTTGTAATGTTGTCTTTCATAATGTGCTGCTCTGATATCTCATATGGCAACCACATTGGCCATTTCTGCCATGTTATTGCTACTATTCCCAGATGGAAAGTCATATTAATATTGGGTTTTCACCAGAAGACATCCTGTGATGTCTAGTTTGTCCTGTATTAAAATGGTGCTGATCTGACATCCAATATGGCTACCGTGGTGTCCATCTTGGAAATCATGATATTGCTGCTCTTTCTAAATGGAAATCATTATTGACACAAAAAGAATAGTTGTGTTAAGCAGTTGATCTTGAATGAACTGACCTCAGATATGAATATATTGTAAATCTTAAAACTAATTCATAACAGATGGTCTCATCTAATCATTGGATTTTCACTGTTAGTCTGTGGTAAATTTGAAAATCTTACCATTCAGGATTATCAGAGATGGTTTCAGCACTGCAGTTAAAATGAAAATGAAGGAATGGTCTTTTCTTAATTCCTGGAAATTCATTTCAGACAGAGCATCCATCTTTGCCTTTGAGGGATCCAGTATGATATCCCCATCTACATCATGGCTTATTAAATCAATATTTCTGTGCTTCATGTCCTTGAATTTCATTGGATGCAGCAGCATGTCACAGTATCCAATCAAAATTAAGTTGTTCAAATTTGAACTGTTCCTTCATATTGAGATAAGAGAAGCACACAGTTTGAATCAGCTGATAAATAAGCAATTTTCCACTGCCCAATACATTTTTGCACAAATACCTTTTGCTCAGATACACTCATAATGGTTTCCCTCTGGTACACAGTCATACTTTTGATGTTAAACTAACAAAGTATCCTTTGTAGGTCATTTGTTTGTATAGTATTTTGCTGATATTGAATGCACCATGCTATTGGTTTATTGGCATCACATACTAATGGAGGCAAGTTATGAAATCCAATTGATGTTGCCAGGACAAAGCACCAGTATAACTGTTTGATCTGCCAAGGTATAAACTGTATTATCAAAACAGAACATTGGCTAGCAAAGATGACAGCATCAATCTCTTTCATTTATATTTAGTTTTAGCTCACATTAGGTAAATATGGCAGCCATTACTAAAGCAAAAACAAACAGCTTAAGCCAATTTTTCAAAACTGATGAATAGAATGTAAATCTATCTTGATAAATAGCATTATGGCATAAATATCTTTCAGATTTATACTAGTGATTTGGGTCTCTCATCAGATATGGCCACTGTTACCAAAAAAAGAAAAACATTGAAAGAGTTTCTCATAAACCACTCAAATGAATTTGACAGAAGGTATTCTGGCATGGAAAGATTTCAGTTTTGTATAACTGTTGCTGCTCTACCATCAGATATAATGACATTTACTAAAACCCCATCAAATGACTTCTTGATAAAATCTGCTCATCAGGATTTGACCAAATCAGATTTTAAGCATCCTGTCATAGAGTTGTTTCAGTTTTATACAAATGTTGTCAATCCATCATCCATAGATCACTGTTGCCAAAATTTAAACAAAATATAATGCCATAAATTTCTCCTTAATCTTCAAATTGACATTTAAAATTGGAAGATAAATGTGTCTTCTTCTCTTCAGTACTTAGTAGTGTTACTCAGTCATTAACTTTTTTGGCTATTCTATTCTTAGTAGTGTTACTCAGACATTAACGTTTTGGCTTATTTCATTCTTAGTAGTGTTCCTCAGACATTAACATTTTGGGCTATTTCATTTTTAGTAGTGTTAGACATTAACATTTTGGGCTATTTCATTCTTTGTAGTGTCACTCAGACAATAACCTTTTGGGCTATTTCATTCATAGTAGTATTACTCAGACATTAACTTTTGGGGTTATTTTGTTCTTAGTAGTGTTACACAGACATTAACATTTTGGGCTGTTTTATGGTTTATGAGGGCATTTTATAAAGTTTAATATCTTTACTGCATTTCAGTATATTTTATGAATAATAATTTATGCAAAATTTGTCACCTTTGGGACACAGTATTTCCGATTCATGGAAATAAAGGGGTACTTGACACCTTTGCCCTCTAATGCCCATTTTTTCTTCTCCTTTCTTGCTATATAGTTTGTTCCTTGTTTCCAGAAGGATGAACCCTAAAGGTGCGTGTCCTTTAGTTAAATAAATCCTTGTAGAGGGAAGCCACATTTTAAAGTGGTATTTTGGGTCTATAACTGCTGACAGCATTATATTATATTATATATTTAACTTCGGGGGGTAGTGAGAATGGTAGAAAATTACCGAATATATCCAGGAGGGCATGTCATTTGGGAAAATAAATCAAATGCCCGTCAAACATAAAGCTATATTTCATATAATCACACCCTAATATAATGTGTCCTTTTCACTTGCTGATTTTTTATGTAATGTGACCTGTACATTTCACTTGCTGATTTTTTTATATTTTGTGTGACATGTCCATTTCACTTAGTGATGTCTTATGCAATGCAACTGTCCATTTCACTTGCCCATTTTTCATATAAAGTGACACCTCACTTGTTCAATTGTTAATCAGAGGATATAATGTGGTATCTTACCATATATATGTACCTGCATGTAAATCTGTTTCAGCAGCAAAACAACATAGACCCTGATTTGCCATCCCAATATACTCTGGTAGATCAGAGTATAATTTTTTTATGTACTAATTACTCAAGACAAACAGCATTATGTGAATCGGCAGAACTGGATATTGCAGTTGAACCAGACTTAATAAGCAGGTGTACACATTAATTATATACAATTTTCAGTATATGTAACTTTCAATTGTTTTATACTATTTTTGAGATGGTCCATATTTCTGTTGTTGGTTGTTATCGGCTTAATCCAGTTTTCAACACATGTTAGGCTATGGTGGTGGAAGAATCAGGGAAACCCTGAAAAGAACCACCAACCCACAGGAAATTACTGGCAAATTATTTCACATACTCATTTTGGGAGACTCAACCCAAACAATCAAATGTTAGATGTCAGTGATCATAAAAGCCAAGTGTTTTAAACCACTTGGCCACCATAGACTCCCAAAATTATGTTGTCTCCAAATTTTTTTATATGTAAGTGGTTTTATAAAACTTTTTAATTTACAGTGACAAACATCCCTCCAGTTTCATGACACTATTGTTTTTAATTTTTTTTTACATTTAATTTATTTTTGCTTCAGATGAGTGAACAATGAAAATAGATGAAATTTATTAATGGTACATCCCTGTGTATAACAGTTTGCATGCACTCTTAGTAAGAGCTGACAATTCTCCATACCAAATTAAAATTGCCATATAAAAAACTATGGTTATTATTGTACTCCTATCTTCAGAGTCAAGGTTATGTGTTAGCATTTTAAGTTTGTCATCATCATTTCTTTTCCTCAGTAACATGACCATTTTTATGGCCAGCCAAATGGTCATACAATCTGCCTTGACTGTGGATAGTTGTGGGTTTGAATCCCTGCTGAGTCATACCAAAATACTTATAAAAATGGTTCTAACTGCTGCTAGGCACTCAGCATTAAGAGGTTAGTGTTAGGAATGGTCGGCCTGGTGTCAAGATAATGTGACTGGGTGGGACATGATGCCACATCTGTGGCATGATGACCCACCCGTACGAAATGATCATGAATAATTCATGAACTAACATGAACAGTTCTTGAACGATTCATGAACTTTGTTCATGAACCATCCCTGAAAGTTCATCAAAAGGTTCATGAACCATTCATGAATGTGCATGAACTGAAAATGGTCAATTCTCAGTCAATGATGAAATTAAATGAATTCATGAACGTTCATGAACCATAACTTTACAAACTGTTCTTGAACGTTCTTGAACTATTCATGAACTGAATTCATGAACAGTTCACAAAAGTTCACTAACTGGTTCATCATCATTCATCACAGTTAATGAACATATTCATGAACTATGTTGAACAATATTCCTCATTTTTCATGACTTCATGAACAGTTCCTAAAAAAATTTGATTATATGACAAACTTACAAATACCTATTTCATCCTGAATCATAAAATAACCTTAGATGTAGCGGGTTTAAAAGAGTATAAAATGCAATATGTTATCTGAAAAAAACTTTAATTTCAGATAAATTTCTAATATGCATCAAAGAACATGTAAACTGACATTAAGCGATATTCCTTTTTATTCTTAGCAACACATTCTGTATGTTTTGTAATTTTTCTTTCAAAATTGTTCAAGTGATAATGGGACAGTTGTGTTCAATCAACTGCTGAAGCATATTTTTATCTGTGATTGTCATGGAGCTAATTCCACTGATGTTTTTCCTGAAGACTTGGATTCCCACCTCCACACTGACCTGTCCAATAACTCTTTTTTGTAAAGACAGTCGGGGCTAATTGTTAATTTAATGAAATTCCACCTATTGTCACTACTGAATGTCTCCATCTGCAACTTAAGCTGTTCATTTGATTACTGTATGGATCTTTAACATTGCTGCAGCAGTCACTTTTTAATGTCTATTCCAGTTGTCAAATTTTCGTCCTTATCTTATAAACTTCATCCTATAATAATTTTCCTTTTCTGCTGTCTGATCTGAAAGAAAGAAAAAGTTAATTACAGACAACCTATGATCAGCATTGTCTTCAACTTTTTGCACATTATTTCTGCACCCAACTTCACTGATATAAACTGCCACACTGCAGGCATCACAGTGATATGACTGAAATTTTTTTAAAGCTAAGTTAAAAATCCAAATCTCTCTCTCTCTCACACACACACACACACACACACACACACACACACACACACACACACACACACACACACTATCATTGAACTGCCATTGTGATCAATTGTCAAATCTTGGTGTACTTATACATAATCATTAGCAACTATGTCTTAAAGATAAAGGTCAGTTATCAGTATTTTAAGTTTTCCTTGATTCCATTCTGTAACATTAGAGCCCTTTGCGATTGGCTGATGAAACTTTGCATATATACTGCATTGGGTTCATCAAGATCAAAGTCACAGTCCAAATATTTTAGTTTTCATTAACATATTTCCTTCCATGCAGAAACTTTCATGATATTAAATGAATGAAATTTGGTTTGCTTTTATTTTGTTACTGGTAAATGTATTGCATTTCTTGTTAAGGTCACACATATATTTTATAGCTTCTTTTGTTTCTTGTTTATATCTTTATTTATTCCCCTAATCTGTACTTCTTCTACAATACCTCATAGCTCAGAAACATGGAATTTGGTTACTTTCTCTTTACTGGGTAGTTCTACAGCTTTGTTAAAAGATTTCATCATCATATATGTTTCATGACTGCAACTTAGTATTCAGGGTTGCTGCATTTGCTCATTAGAGTACATTTGGTTTAAATCTGTAGCATATAAAGTTTTTATAATTACATACTGGAGCTTTATTGTGTGTTTAGCTCACCTGGCCATGAGACCAGGTAAACTTTTGGAATGGTTCTCAGCCCTTTGTGTATGGAATGCCCATTGTACATATATTGTGCCTGCCAGCAATTACTGTTTTCAACATTGTCTAAATATGACCACTCAGTAGATTCAATCCAAATTTTGCAGAACCCTAACCCTAACAATAAAAGACTTGAAATGACTTCTTCTGTTTGATCCCATCTGCCAGATGTTGTGTGAAAAAATGCTTTAAATTTGACACAGTTAATCCTGATTCATCATTGGATACGGCCATCATTACTAAAAAGTTAAAAAACTTTTATTGCTTCTTTACAAAATTCATTTACAGAATTTGACTAGCTTTGATGGAAATAACACTGGCAGGCACAGCAGATGAAGCCAATCTGCCATCAAACATGGCTACCATTACTGAAAATAGAAAAAAAAGTTGCAAACAATTTCTTCCGAAAAGTCACTGAACCCATTTTATAAAATTGGACATAAAGTGTTCTGGGATGAATATATATAAGTTTTCTTAAATGAAATTGATCCACTGACATAAATGGGCACCAATGCAAAAAGATGTCTAAAAATGTTTGGTGGCATTGGATAAGATTTAATGGAAAGGATTTTTGCTTTAAAATCTTTGCATGTTGTGTAGATGATACTAAGGCCACTGTAGCTAATAACAGAAAAGCCATTAAATATCTTCTTAAATGCAGCTTACAAGAACTTGACAAATTTCGGCAGAAAACGGTTTTTGCTCTGGCCAGTATATCAAAATAAGGCCTTTAAACAATTTCAGAACAGTATTGGACAATCAAAAGAATGCATCATGTTGTGGTTGTAGAGATAAAAACCATTTGCTCAGCACAAGATAGGCTATACATGGTGGCCAATATAACTAGTGGAGGAAAAACTCTGGAAAACCGTGGGAAGAACCACTATCTCATGGGAAGCTATTGACTCCATGTATTGCTGCATGCAGCAAAGAAAGTCATGTTCATATAATGCCTGTCAACCTGTCAACCTATCAACGATAATGCCAGGAGACAAAAACTCCCAAATTTTTGGGTCTTCCACACCTACCTCCTGATTTCAAAATATCTTCCAATTTTTGTTTAGCACTGGAGAGATATGGCATCATGTCCCAGCTAGTCAAACTATTCTGACACAGGTCAACCAGTTGTAACACATTCCTATTAATGCTGAGCACAGAGTTAGGCTGCTTGCTTGTACCATTTTTATTAATCTTTGGTATGACTTTGCTGTGGTTTGAACCTTCAGCTTCCAGCATCCGAGGTGGATGCTCTAACCACAAAGCAATATTTTATTCGTTACAGTTGTTTCAAGAAATCTTTTGTGCCTTGACTTTTTTTTTCAACGCTTTTCACAGAAAAAGCCAAAATTAAATCACACAACTTCTCCAACACTTTTCAGATAGACTTTTGAACCGTGGAATATGATTGATATATGTAGGTTTGGAACACTTTCAGAACTTTTATTCCTTCCTTGGGCAGAGTTTATAGTGTGGGAACATGTAGTGGGGTAAATACAGCTTTGACAAGTGCAGGATATATGTTAGTGTGAAATCATTTTCTTTTATACCTGAAAGATACAGATCAAATCAGTCATAGGAAGAAGTTGTATAAGTCCGATTCATCATTCAGCTGGAGCTGTCAAAGGGGAATGAAATCGGTAAATCACAGTGATGTAAAAGATGTAAATCGGTAAATCACAGTGATGTAAAAGATATAAATCTGTAAATCATAGTGATGTAAAAGATGTCATTTTGTCTCCAAAGATGGTTGCAGGGGTTTCAGCATTGTTTAAAGGTATATATTCATGTATGTTTTAATTGTCTGTTAATAGTACTTGTCACTCAGATTGTAACACTGCTTATGATTTAGTAAGTAAAAATGTGCCCATGATGTAACATGTCATTTTGAACTCTCCTGGCCATAAGGTCCTTTACATTGCCTACCATCTGCCAACAATTGCTTTATTCAACATCTTAGCTCACAAAACCACTGGACCAGTCTAAACCAAACTTGCATCTTTGCATAAAGACCTTTGAGGTTTGCATAAATGATGCTGATTCACACAAACAAGTACCGGCATCATAACTAACAGTAGTACCATGTTGTAAGGATTTTATATGTTACATTTATTTCTTTTATCTACATTTTACAGACCTCTAATGTTTTACTCTGTTTTGTTTTTTTTTAATTCATGTTTACACGTGTAGTGTTTGGAAGAATTTATCTTCCTAAATTTTTATGCATTTCATTTTTTTTTTTAATATTTTTTTTTAAAATCTCTAATTTTAGCTGGCACCATAATTGTCACTGTTTCACTGTGATGGCAAAAAAAAAATGCTTCTATATCCATGAATCATACAAATAGAAAACCTTTGAATAACTTCATAAAAACTGCTAAAGAGAATTTGACCAAATTATTTCCCATAAACAACATGTTGGCATAAAGGGTTTTAAATGTCTTTATAATTAATACTGATTCACCATGATATCTAATTGCTGTTGCATGTGCTAAAAGTAGAAAAAAGTTTAAACAAACTTTTGCTTAAAAACTTATCAAATTTTATGACACAATTTTAGAAGCCTTTGAAATTGGTGCAAATGTGCCAGTCATCCTGCAAATTTGGATGGCATTACCAAAACTAAAACGAAACAAGCAGGCCTGTAAATGATTTGTTACAAATGTTGCGAAACATATTCAACAGAAATTATCCCAGCATGAAATGTTTCAATTTGCACAGATGATGCTGGTTTTGCTGTTCAGTATGACCATGTAGACTAAAAATGGAATGAAAAAAATTTCAAATTGTGTTAGTTATAATATTGCATCATTTAAATTGGTAAATCATAACAAAGTTACAGTATATATTCGCTAATAAGTTGAGTGAAATTTCAAACTGCATGTGGTGGTAGGTTGATTTGATTGTTGGATTGTACCTTCTTACAACACACACACATACACACACACACACATACATACATACATACATACATACATACATACATACATACATACATACATACATACATGCATGCATGCATGCATGCATGCATGCATGCATGCATGCATGCATGCATGCATGCATGCATGCATGCATACATACATACATACATACACACACACACACACACACACACACACATACATACATACATACATACATACATACATACATACATACATACATACATACATACATACATACATACATACACACATGTATAAGTAAAATTTTAAAAACTGAGTAATCCTTAGTATACTCTGGATCCTAAATTCTAATAAAATAGTTGAATAATTTATTGTTATCAGCTAACATGTATGTAATATTCTTTGCTTTGAATAACACAATAATCAATACCTCTCATCTCAGGTCAGTCCATGTTGAGTTTTTTTAATAGTGCAGTACAGTACAGCCTTCTCTTATCAAATTTGTCAAGACACTGGATACTTATAGATTTTTTGAAGGAATCTATTAGATACATACACAAAACTACATATGTGTCTTGTTTCAAGAAGGGGAAACAAGTTTGATGTTATGGGTAGGTCAAGGTCATGCTAAGACCTATTAATAAGCCATATCAAATGAATTTATTCCCCAGACTCAAGACCAAAACATGAAGTAAGTTTGATTTATATAAATATTTTAAAGTTTCTACATATATGTGGCTCTACAGTATGAATAAAATTCAAAATTTTCAAAATTCAAAAAGTTTAATTCCTTGAATCTTAGTACCCGGCTGTACATTTTCCGAGGTTTGCTTGAAAATTTGACCAAAAAACCTCGGACATCCAAGGTTTTTCCAAGGTTTTCCTAGGAAAACCTCAGACATCATCTCATACATTAAATATACACCTGGGAAATACCTCGGAAAAACCTTGGACATGAGAACTTAGTACATTTTTAGCTCGGAAAAACCTAGGAAAAAAAAACTTAGTCATGTTTTAGCTCGGAAAAACCTAGAAAAGAAGAACTGTCATTTATTAGCTCGGACATAGCTCAGAAATGTGGACTTAGAAATTTTTTAGCTAGGACATAGATTTGGTGTGTTTTATTTGTGCACTTAGAGATTTCTGTATATTTATTCAGAACATTTGTTTACAGTTTATTAAAATGAATAATGTATGTCATCCAAAACAATTACCAAGTCTATGATTTGAATTAAATAATAACTTTGAATTATTGTTGATTGATTGATTTTGAGATAAACATTTCGCAATCTTAGTTCAGGCAATGCCAAATAGGAACACAGATTTTGGTTTCTTATTTCATTTACATGCAGATAATAATATCAGACATGCCAAACCAAAATGCATGCTTATGACAAGCTTGCAGGAAGCTTGCTGCAAGCTTATGACAAGCTAGGTGAACTTGTGCAAGCTAGTAATGGTGCTTGCATAAGTTTGCAAGAGGAATTTTTCAAAGTCTGCAAGCTTGCAAAAGGAATTTTTCAGAGTCTACAAGCTTGCACAAGCTTGCAAAAGGAATTTTTCAAAATCTGCAAGCATGCAAAATCTGAAGTACTTGATGTAAGCAAGTTGTACATGCTTGCAATAATCAGTTGTGAAATTTAAGGGCAGTTCTGCATGAGATCAGTACTTCTTGAAATGTTGAATATATGTAGTGACTAGATCATATACTCAGTATAAGAAACTACACTGTCAAATTAAAAGATGTTTACTGGTAATCTAGTTTTTATTTATATCATCTTTTCAGTATTGCAAAATGCTAAGAACTTGTATTACTTGTGCTTAGCTGGTACATAAATAAAATATAATATTCCAACATTTCTCTATGTTTGAATTAACTGTGAACATTATTATCATGTCAAAATATAATGAATTATTTCTTGACCATTTCAAAAATGAAATATTACTTTTTCTACAAATGTCAAAAATATTATACATGTTAGAGAAAATATTGAGCTTTTTGGCATAAAGGAAATTCTTTATGTGATTGAACACTCAATTACCTATGCAGTCATTGTGTGAGGTAATGGAAGAGTGGGTAAAGATTCCATTTAGTAAAATCCTGTAAAACAGTAAGATATAGAGCTGATTGCAAAGTTAATTACAGACTAACTTGATAATTACAGACTAACAATATATTTGATAACAAGTACTTGTAAATCTATTTACCAATAATGTATGCACCATCACATATAGTCTCAGTAAATATTGTAATATTAACTTTTGGCACTAAGTTCATGAAAGTACTCTCATATTTGTTTTAATGACAATCTGCTGCCAGAAGGAAAGAAATAGTTGTCAGTTATTTAATTACTAAAAAAAATTACAAATATATAGTTTTTGTTTTTCTTTGAGAGAAAGGTACATCCCATCCTGCCTGCATTATATGAATAAATGAGCTTTGTGAATTTTGCTTGTTTAAAAAGAAATCAAATAAAAGTATGCAAGGTGAAGTGTTGCTTTCCGCGACAGATTTAATTGGTATCGAGTCATAAAATGCGGTTACGTCCCCTGTTTTTTTTTTTTTTTTTTTAAGCAGACTGGTTTACAAACACGTAACATATTTGAGTCAAAAGAAGACCGTGAAACCATTGTAGCATCCCGTTCAATATGGCGCAATTTTTAAGGTTGAACTTTCACAATTTACTTAATTAATTTAGTAAATTTCATTGCCCGCTGAACCATTATATGTGCAATAACCGATCCTATAATTAGAGAGATAATCTGAAATCACGGAGTTACAATATCGGTGAGTAAATTCAAAATTGTGTCGTATTTTGCCAGTTTTCGTGACTTTAGTTTGCCGGTAACGTTCTTTCACTTGTATGATTTAAATATGTCAAAATATGACTTTGTAATGTTGCTTTACCCAATGACTGAAATGACAACGCTGCAGATCATTATTATTTATTGCTACACTTGCCAAATCGATGAAGTGCTATCAGTTATCGACAATAGGGTTACGATATGATAATGTCAAACGCACGCTTAGGAATCTTATTTCATTTATTCTTAGGGTATTTTTCCTCTCGCATATCTAATCAAAAATTGTTCAGAGGTTGTTATATTTAATATTTTTTCATCCTCAAAGAAGATGGAAGTTATTTTATTTCAAAATGTCATAAGGTACGTAATCAGTTTGATAGAATTTTTGTTGTTCAAAACTCACAAGTGCCATTCATCTGACATGTGCTGTAGACCTTTCAGAATAAATATAGTAAAACTAAAATTTAGGGCGCATTAAAGGAAGATCTTGAATAACACTTACTGATGATTCCTGGACTTGATAAGTGATTTTGGAAAAATGAACTAAAATTGAAATGCTTTTGCCGAGGTAAATACTTGTTTTTTTCTTCTTCCTGATTACATAGTACATGTTTGATGTAATCCATTTCAGTGGATGATACCTGAATCAAACAAGAAGCTGATGAGGATGCAGAATTTTATTCTGAGGATTTTGTTTAGCAGATTGAAGTGATTCAGAGTAATTCTAATGACATTCTTGTTTTCACCTAATAGTTTATCATCATGACAGATGAGAGGGAATATGTTTGACACCATCTTCCCCCAAATGGATTTCTACATGGAAGTAAATTAGTGTAACATTTCCAAAGCAATACATAACAAAAGTATAAAGAGTTTCCACACACAGATCCCATTCATATGCTATTATTTTCATCTGATTAAATATTATTAAATGATTTGATGACTTCAATCTTTTTTATTGTGACAGTAAGATCTCATTTTAATTGATGTTCACCACATATTAACATTTTCATTTTAATATTTGATATTACATACTTTTCGCACATCAAGAGCTAAAAAAATGGAGGTATGTGACCATGTATAGAATAATTCAAGTGATGCCATATCAGTTCTTCTGTTGCAACTTGGGTCAGCTTTGTTTGCAAAGTTGCACAATCTTCTAATCAGTGAGTTTGTCACAAGCTTTCCTATTACTAGCTTGCGCAAGCTTGCAAATTGCAATGGGCAAGCTTTCGCAAGCTAGATGCAGTTTCAAATCTAAGCTTGCTGCAAACTTACAAAATCAGCTTGCCGCAACCTTAAAAATTAGCTTGCACTTTTGGCTTGGGATATGCAGGACTAGCATTTGCTTTAAAGAGCTTTACAATAGTGACTGACGTGCTAAATGTGACAAGGAATTGAACCAGGATGATTTCGAAATTATATAACTCCAAACTGATTAACTTCCAGGTTTTAAGACGGAACAATGTGTAGATCACTAGTGAGAATTGTTGATATTGTTGCCAGATACCCATTTCTATCAAAGATAGCCATATCTTTGCAGAATTTGTTTGGTACATAAGTAGAATCTTCCTTCAATATCATGAGTGGTATTATTGTGTATATCATCAAAAGATTCTAGATGTGTTATAATTCACTGTAAAAGGAGCAATTATGTGATAAATGGTTGTTTATTTAACAAGGACTAATTCAAGACACCACAACAGTATCATGGTTTGTATATTAATCAAAAATCAAGTCTGCAGTACAACAGTGACATAAGGCAGGCTCCTAGCATTTATTCTTTTCACAATTAACGCCTCAAATGGATGCTTTTCTGTAATTTTACATCTTTTTTACACATGAATTTTTCACTGAAGGATAATATGTTATATGATTATGTGTTCTCATATGCCTGTGCATATGTTCCAGGCTTGATACTTGATTTTTAAAATCACTTATTTATTGTCAAGCCAGATTCTTCACATGATGTATATACTGTATATATTTTACATAACAGACAAAAAGCCTCATAGTAGATTAGCTCTATAACTGAGTTACCTTCTCTAAATAAATTATTATTATTATTATTTCCCATATTTCTTGCCTTGGATGTCATAATTGCAACGTCTGTATAATTTTTTTAATGTAAAAGAAAAAGAATATGAGAGTCATGAAATACAGTACTCTGAGCACCTGACCATGATCGTTACAAACTTCAAGTTCACAATCATTCATTAAAAGTTAAGGAAGTGTACTAATTGAAGTGAATGCTGAATATAAATAATTTTTCAGTATATGTTGCATTTGCATTCTGGTTCTAATCCATGTGGATTTTGCCCATTTTGATAAGAATTTTGACCAGCTGCAGACCCATGAAAGTAGTGAAAATATGTTTCATACATACTGTAATTCTGGCATGTAATGTATAGCTTAAACTTTGTATGGCAAATCATACTGTTTTGCTACTTATAATAGGAATAAATACTTATACCTCTCTGTGATTAGTATGTATTGAAATGGATGAATATTTCAGATCAAAATGTAAAATTTAGCACTAAAGGAACATGATGGGTATTCTGGATATTTTTAAAAATTTAATTTGTGACAAAATTAAAAATATAATAATGTAATAATCATTTGCTTCATTGTCCTAGGAAACCTCGGACGATGTCCTAGGAAACCTCGGACGATGTCCTAGGAAACCTCGGACATCTGAGTATAAAAACCTTGGACATATATAAAAGTTTTTGTCTGTAAATAGTCATTGTAGCCTCGGAAAGTAAATAACCAATACTTTGAGGTTTTTCCTAGGAAAATTTGTCAGAGGTTTCCTAGGAAACCTCGGAAAATGTACAGCCGGGTATATTGACAAATGAATGTCAGGGAGAACACAAAAATAGTTCTAGTCCATTAGTGTGATACAGAAATACTGATTGAGCATTTGTTCTGAATGGCAGATTAACCATTTAAAATTTAATTGCACACTTATAAATACCATATATACTCGTTTTTAAGTCCACCTGTCAAATGCAGTCCCAGATCAGCTGTTGCAAAAATGTGCTGGCAGATCTGGGTCTATATAAATCGTTTGGGGTAATCAGTACAACAAATAACATAGACCCTGATCTGGTGGCAATCAGTGTGTATGTTGTTTGCAGTTGAGTTCACCATGTAGGGGAGTATATTATGGTAATACAACAATATTAAATAAGTCAACATACCAACCCAAGTAGTCTTTACTGCCTATATTTCAAATCCAAAAGTTGCATTTCTACTTAATCTCAGTGTTTGTTTAGGATTTATTAAACTAAACTATAGTTGTCAAGTAGGTATATGTATATTTATTGTAATGCAGTAGTCTGGTCCACAGCAGTGACTGCATTATTTACAGAGCCAAGTTATTTTGAAAACTGCAATGTGTATGGAACTATTATTTATTGAAAAAGCATAATATTCTATAATAATATAATAATAATAATATAATATTCTGCTGAACTGTGGCATAGTAGGTTTTTTGAAAAGGAAATGATGGTAGAAGACTGAGTTTGGCATAGTAGGTTTTTTGAAAAGGAAATGATGGTAGAAGACTGAGTTTGGCATAGTAGGTTTTTTGAAAAGGAAATGATGGTAGAAGACTGAGTTTCACCTTGTTTTCTTTCAAGCCATATTGTTATACACAGTTACAATTTTGGTCATGGGGACTATAATGCTATGTTATATCTGGAATCATATTCAGATCTATGTCCCAATAATTGTTCCATGTATATTATTAATGCCCAAAACTGTAATTCTTCTCGAAGATCAAGACTCGATATTTTCGTACAGCTCAGTTTCCCGTGAAAATCTATTTAAAAAAGATACAACAGTAAATAATGTATCCCAATAAATTGTGATAAACTGTGATATGCTGTGCATTTATTACAGCCTTAAAATTCCATACAATCAGTCTTTGTATAAATCACTTGTCATTTTGGCCAATTTTATGCTGTCATTTACTGCGGTCTCATAGATATAAAATAAGCCAGATACGTCTTCTTGCATCTTGTAAGAGGCGACTGATGGAGGCAGGAGTCCATGTGACTTGGGGGTTAGCATGTCAGACTTGTGACTGAAAGGTTACAGGTTCAAGTCTTACCTTCCTATCAGCTCAGAACACTTGGGGAAGATACTTTACTTCTTTTGCCTTAATACATAATAACCTGCATGTGCTATAAAACACCAAGCCAGACCAATCACATAATTTCTTACATCACCTGCATGTATTATGTGCTATAAAACACCAAGCCAGACCAATCACATAATTTCTTACATCACCTGCATGTATTATGTGCTATAAAACACCAAGCCAGACCAATCACATAATTTCTTACATCACCTGCATGTATTATGTGCTATAAAACACCAAGCCAGACCAATCACATAATTTCTTACATCACCTGCATGTATTATGTGCTATAAAACACCAAGCCAGACCAATCACATAATTTCTTACATCACCTGCATGTATTATGTGCTATAAAACACCAAGCCAGACCAATCACATAATTTCTTACATCACCTGCATGTATTATGTGCTATAAAACACCAAGCCAGACCAATCACATAATTTCTTACATCACCTGCATGTATTATGTGCTATAAAACACCAAGCCAGACCAATCACATAATTTCTTACATCACCTGCATGTATTATGTGCTATAAAACACCAAGCCAGACCAATCACATAATTTCTTACATCACCTGCATGTATTATGTGCTATAAAACACCAAGCCAGACCAATCACATAATTTCTTACATCACCTGCATGTATTATGTGCTATAAAACACCAAGCCAGACCAATCACATAATTTCTTACATCACCTGCATGTATTATGTGCTATAAAACACCAAGCCAGACCAATCACATAATTTCTTACATCACCTGCATGTATTATGTGCTATAAAACACCAAGCCAGACCAATCACATAATTTCTTACATCACCTGCATGTATTATGTGCTATAAAACACCAAGCCAGACCAATCACATAATTTCTTACATCACCTGCATGTATTATGTGCTATAAAACACCAAGCCAGACCAATCACATAATTTCTTACATCACCTCAGATGGACAAATCTAAGCATCAAGGCTTAAGCAGATGAATGTTTCTAAGGTAACAGTTTTGTCTTAATTCATCATAATTGCCCTATTACAGTAAGTTTGCCATTTACAATCATTGCATGAGTATCGTCAGTGGTTCCTATTCAAGACACTGTCTATATGTGCCTTGTATAATGAATCTCAATTATACCTGTGTATACAAGAGGTAGACTTAAGTTGGAAAATTTTAAAGGCTATTGGTCTTCTAGAAAATCCTATGAAAGAAGATTCAAATAAGTGTGTGTTTCTGTGTTTCTCGGATACGAGGCAAAGTAAATACAAGTTTATCAATGAACATATAAATATCTTAAATATCTTAATGCTTGAAGCATTTTTTTTTTTTAAATTAACAGCAGCACTTTGTTAGTTATATTGTGCTGAGACCAATAAAGTCCCTTGCCCAAGGACACATGTAGTAACCAGTTTGGGCTGATTGATGGTGAGAATTTAACTTGCATCTTTCTGATAATGAGTCCAGTGCCTTATCCCATTAACCCCTGGAGGTTTTTGTCATTTTCACCTGAAATGCAAGAAGGAAATTGATTTTGGCAGATATTTCAGAATACATTATAATACATCAACTTGGAAGACATTTTTGGTTAACTTAATGCTTATTTGTGTTAAAAACATCAGTTTTCATTGGCTCATTCACCTGAGCATGAGCAGAAGTATAAAAATTGGAATTTTTTTTGTGTGCTCATTTTCATGTCAAGACTTTTCATTCTAAATGCCTATCTTATCCTACTTTTTGCAAAGGTTTACATGTCTGTGTGCAATTCAGACTGGTTTATCCTAGATCTGAAGCCAAAAAGTCTAAAATCCAGACACAAAATTGGGCGAATTTTGGCTGGAAAAATCTTGGGTTTCAAAAGTGACATTTTTCTCTATTTTGTAATGCAACTAGATCATCCATATTATTTGGTATCATCGTAAAGCTACATCTGTCCTCCTTTCTATAAAACCACCCACTTTATTTTCTCGCACATGACCTTAACGCTACAGAGCTCAGAAGTAGGCTACCACCTCCTTTTCCATAAATGTGGCACTAAGGGTTAACGAGTTAACCATAGAGTTGCTGTGCTTTCACAACGGGGCTGTGATGGTGTATAATTTAATTTTAAAAAACATTTCATTTTGGCTTTAGCCATTATGCTGCACTTTCAATGTGAATGGCCATTTTATGTTGCATAAAATGATCATAGCAGTTGCTATGCACTTATGACTGATCAGTATTTTACATGACTTAATGGGATAATTATCACAGATTGATGGGATAATGACTAATCAATGGGATAATGATCACAGATCAATGGGATAATGATCACGGATGAGATAATGACCCTCATAAATGGGATAATGACCCTCATCAATCGGATAATGATCAATGGGATAATGATCAGATTGATGGGATAATGATCACTGATCAATGGGATAATGATCACATATTGATGGGGTAATTATCACAGATTGATGGGATAATGATCACTGATCAATGGGATAATGATCACATATTGATGGGGTAATTATCACAGATTGATGGGATAATGATCACAGATTGATGGGGTAATTATCTTAGATTGATGGAATAATGACACTGATCAATGGGATAATGACCCTGATCAATAGGATAATCACAGATTGTTGAGATAATGACCCTGATCAATGGGGGTAATTATCACAGATTGATGGGATGATTATCAGATTGATAGGGTAATTATCACAGATTGATGGGATAATTATCACAGATTGATAGGATAATGACCCTGATCAATGGGATAATGATCACTGATCAAGGGGATAATCACAGATTGATGGGATAATTATCACAGATTGATGGGATAATTATCACAGATTGATGGGATAATGACCCTGATAAATGGGATAATGACCTTGATCAATGGGATAATGATCACTGATCAATGGGATAATGATCACAGATTGATGGGGTAATTTCTTACTTTTGGAAAATGCTGCACAAGATTCGGTGATAAATTAGATAAACAAGGACCACTTTTGAAACTGGTGTTGATTTTTTAATTGAGGCCATCAGCTGGCCTGCATTAAGATGGTGTTGGCTTTTGGATCCAAGGATTCAACCTGAGATGCAAAATTTATGACTTCCACTGAATAGTCCAACTTCTGTAATGATGACTGGAGACAGCAGAAATACTTTGACAGTTTTGATCAAGAACAGATGCTGTATAATGTAATATTTGTCTCTGCATTCTACAAAAAACATTTGCCATGTAAAATTTAACCTGTCATTCAATCATTGTAAGAACTTCCACTTTTCAAAAATAATGATGACTTCAAAAGGTAGAATCAACTACCATAAGATATTAAATGATAAATTGGTTCATAGTTGTTCATGTGTGTCTAAAATTCATTGAAGTTGTGAGGATTTATCATGTATGTCATGGGACAAAGCCATGGTTTCCATGGGAAGTCAAGCAGTAAAGATTTCTCAGTAACAGTGAGTAGATTTGGGAGGAGGATAAAAGATGAATTCTGGATCCATTTTAAAATCTACCACATTGCATTGTCAAATTGTCAGTAAACTATTATCTACATGTACAAGTTTATATCCTTTGTAAAAATCTCCTTGCATGCATATGAATATGTGAAGACAGTTTTCATATTATTTAAATATTTGTATGCCATGTGGCTGAAAAATGTCCAGAACAACTTTTCTGCTAAGATATACATTTTAATTTCCTAAAATATTTGTAGAAAAATCAGATTTTGAGGCAAGTATTTAGGTTTATGAAACTAAATCATAAATGTTGTTTAATTCATTTATGACTCATTGCTACCTGAATAAAGCAGAAAGAAAGTTATGAAACAGCAGCCATCTTGCCTTTCATGGTTATTTGGTTTAGTTTTATATTTACAGTACAGCAATGACCACTCAAGTGGTCAAGAGGTTAAAGCATCCGCCTTGGATGCTTGAGGTTGCAGGTTCTAACCCTGGCCAAGTCATACCAAAGACTTACAAAAATGGTACTAACAGCTGCCACACTGGATGCTCAGCATTCAGTGGTTAATGTTAGGACTGTTCAGCCTGGTGTTGGGATAATGTGACTGGTTGGAACATCATATTTGCGGCATGACACCCCAGTGCTAGACATCACTATAAACTGACATACTGCAGAGATCACAGAAATATAACTGAAAAATTGTTAAAGCTATGTAAAAAATAAAAATCTCTCTCTCTCTCTCTCTCTCTCTCTCTCTCTCTCTCTCTCTCTCTCTCTCTCTCTCTCTCTCTCTCTCTCTCTCACACACACACACACACACACACACACAGAGTCTGCAACATAAATAAGCAACTGGAATAAAGTGACTTGCCCAACAACACTCCAAGGTAACTGACGACTGAAATTGGTAGGATTTGAACCTGCACTCTATTGGACACAGATCCAGCACTTGAAACGATGCGCTACTGTGGCCTCTTAGCACAGATGACACCACAGTGCTATCGTGATGGATGTTGTTGTTCTTGTTGGTTTTAATGGCAATCGTTATTGGCTACTTCATGCTCTGGGAGTAAAGAGCCTTTCTCAAGGACACGAAGGCAGCCAACCTGGGCTGACCTTGACAGATATTGAACCAGTGGCCTTGGGATTGCTTTTTTTTTTATGTTCCACCAGTTGAAGAACCACTGCTTTCTAACTTGATGCATGACATAAGATCTGGAAATGTGAATGGCAGATTCATAATAAATGAAAAAAATTAAAAAATAATGTAACAATTTGTGTAGTTATTATCATATCAGATCATAAATTTATGCAGCATTTGCATTCATTATAGTAATGTCATACAGGTTTTGTATGCATTCACTACTATTTCAGTAATGGATGTAGTTTTTTTAGAATATAATTACACGTCCCTTTAAATGGCAATTATTTACTTTTTGTGGATCCTAATACATCCATATTCTGCTGGAAGGTAATTATTTGCACTCCCTAAGAAACACATGACAAAACTAAATATTAACACTCTTGGACATTTTTGGATGTGGTAAACTTAAATGTGTGATCCAGTACAAACTGGATTGAATATCTCACTGTGATGTTACAATATAAGTGATGCATTCTGAAGAAAAAAAATGTGTACTACCTTATATTGTGATGAATAGGCCCTGGTATGCTCTTTCTTGACCCAGTTTAGTACTATTGTAAAAGTCCATAACTATAAAAAATTTGGTTTGGAAATTTCTTGATGATAGTTAAGGTACAAAACATTCAATAAACAGGATTGAATAGACTTATTCTAAACCATGTTGGTATTGAATTTTTAGAACAACAATTAATATTTAATTTAAGATGTGTAAATGATGCCTACATGAATCAATGCACTACATGGAATTGACAGACTTATTGGCATTTATTAAAATAAACAAATATCTGGTATCTCTGCAGCAGTAAGGCTGTGTTATTCAGTCATCCAGGTTATGATCCAATTGACCAGTCATGTGATCATAATAAGCACTTGTGAAAGGGTTGATTAGAGTTCAGGTATATTGTCTGAAATAGATTATTTTCAAGATTATATTGCTTGATAGTCAGTATATAGTTCCTAATAAATCAAGTCCATCTGCAACCTGCACCGACCCAGATCTGCCTCCAATTAATATGCCTGTAGATCCAGGTTTTATGAAGGATATGTTGTTTGCAGTTGGATCCAACTTATAGGCAGATGAAGACCTAAGTTATTTTTACTGAGAAGCTGAAGGTGGAAAATAGTACTACATATGTGTCTTGTTTTAAGAAGGAAAACAAGTTTGATGTTATGGGTAGGTCAAGGTCATGCCAAGACCTATTCATAAGCCATATCAAATAAATTTATTCCCCAGACTCAAGACCAAAACATGAAGTTTGATTTATATAAATATTAATAAATTTATAGTTCTTTATACTCTTTTAAAGTTTCTAGATATATGTGACTCTACAGTATGAATAAAATTCAAAATTTAATCTTTTAAGTGTCATAATTGGCACTTTTAATGTAAGTAATACAGAGCCTGTAACTTTGCCATTGCTTACTCTTTTATGGATGGAAAATATTATCAAAAAAATATTGTCATGCAAGAATATCAAGAATTGATCTTCTCAGGAATTCGAATTTCTTTTTGGACAGTAGAGATTAGCCTCTTCAATGGATATTTGTTACCTGAGAATAATTGGCTTCACAGGTGTCTTTTCATTATTATGCCAGGAAAATATAGATGTGTTAAGGTTTTATTGTCTTGCTGTGGCATCAACATTATTGATAATGGTACAAATGATTGCTATGTACCTATGGATGATCATAGGTATCAGTGACCAATCATATTGCAAGTCACTTATGAATCACTTTGACATTTTTCAAGTTCATATGTGTTATTTAGCATATATTGCAAGTCAGTATGAATGGCTGACATTTCTTAAGTTGATCTTGTATACAGCAGAACCTGCCTTGAAAGGCCACCCCTTCTGCCAAAAAATAATGGTCTCAAGACAGGTGTTCTCTCATAACAGGTCCTAATACTATATAATCAGTAAATCTGTGCATGGAGATTCTGGTCACTCAAACCAGGTGGTCTCTCATAGCAATGGTCTCACAAGACAGGTTTTACTGTATTAATATTTGTTAAAATAACAACTCCAACAGATCATATGGTAAGAAGTTAGATGGACTTGACATTGAACCATATGACAATGAGACCTATATTATAATGAGACTGGTATAGTGTAAACTCCACTTTTTCAGAGACTACATGCTAAAAGGCCATAATTACACATTTGCTTAAGTCACAAATGCACATAATCCTGTCATATAATATGAAAGAATTTTGAAACACAGTCAGAAACGTCATAATGTTAATCAAACAAAAATAGATTATATGGTGTACTGATATGCACTGTCTCAGATTGTTTAAATTATATACAAGGCATGATATTGAACTAAAATTGTTTCAAAAATGCTTACAAGGAAAATAATCAGATGTTTCTTAGTGACTATTGCCCCCATCACCCCAGATGAAGGAGGTCATGGATTGGAAACCTGGCAGAGTCATACCAAAGACTTTAAAAAATGATACTAACAGCTTCCTCGCTAGGCTCTCAGCATTAAGAGATTAGTGTTAGTACTGGTGGGCGGCCTGGTGTCAGGATAATGTGACTGGGTGGGAGGTCATGCTACAGATATGCATGATGCCGAAGTGCTAGACATCACTATAAACTCACACTGCAGACATTGTAGCAGTATGAGTGGAAAATTGTTAAAGCTTAGTTAAAATTCCAAATCACACACACACTCAACAATTGCAGGGGTGATTTAATCTTGATATGAATGATACCAGGTTATTTCAAGTAGGGATGGTAGGTGGGTGGTTGGGTGTGCGTGTGCCCATGCATTCATGTTTGATCCTCTTTCAGTGGAAAGACAGGAATGTCATAGTTGTTCACCTTCTATTCTTAATATTAAAATGTGCAGTTTCTACAGCTAACAGTGCTTTTCCGTGAAGAATCAGTGCCAATATCACAATACTGGCATGCAGCAAGCATTCATGTCTACAGCTTGTACAGACTTGGTACTATGTTTGAACTACTCTGTTTGAACACCTAGTAAATGGATGTCAGTTGTCTGTCTGCATTCCTATTTTGACTGGTCAGGTATTGACTGCACCATTTCAACACAGTATCTGACCTGGCAAAAGATTTACATTTTCATTTCTTAATCTCAAACTTGTGTGCACATATTTCTCATTACAAGTCTTGTCTTGGAACCATATTATAATCCAGTCTGTAGGTCTGTCTATCAACAGCTTGGTTTCCAAGGTAACTTTACTGGGAATAAACAGATTTCAGCCAAATTTGGTTTACAGCTTTATATTCCTGAAACCTTTGCAGTGTTCTCACCAGGCCAATAATCTAAAGGTCTGGAGAGAATAGGGAAAGGGAAATCCCTGCAGCTATCTTTTAACAATAATAATTCCCCTACATGTCTGCCCCACCTCACCATAAATGAAGTTGCCCTACACCTTCTCTGCTCCACCTCTCCTTAATGAAGTTGTGCCTACACCTTCATTCCTCTGGAAGTGTCTGACAGTATTTAGATTGATTCTAGTGTTGAAATTTCTTCAAAAGCTATTGTAGTACAGCTAAGCTAGACTTGCTGCTTGAAATGTTTATCTTACTCAGAGAAAAAAAAACCCCAAACACTGGCCACAGGTGTATGGTAGAGTGGCTAAATTAACCCTGTTTATGGTACCTACTGCATGAGAAATAAGGATTTTGATGCTTTCTTTTGTTCAAATAAATTTCAAAGGTTTTTTTCAGACCTACATAAAAGATTTTTTTCCCCATATCCCTGAATATCTATGTGCCAAGTTTTTCTGAGCGTAATTTTTATTTTAATTTTCAGAACATTGCAACTGGTCTGGATTCTATTTTTTTTCATAATTAATATTTCGCTGGACATATACGCATTTCAACCATTTACTCTTTCTCCTGGTCAGAATCCTTAAATTTTTCTATTAAGTACATAGACCTTTGAAGGATTTTGTGAGATTAAGTCAAAATTTATTAGGCTGTACATTAAGAAGACACTTCTGCATTGATTGTCGCTTTTTGTGGAATTTTATTTTACTGAGTTAGAGCTCTTATTTGACCTTTGAACTGTTTGAAACTTTTGCTTCCACTCAGTAACTTTTCAAGGACCAAATAGATTGAAAATTAGATTTGCAATGAAGGTTGTTCATTAGGGTAATGTTTAATTTTCATTTTCTTTTGGCAACAGATTATGGAGTTATGGCCCCTGTTAGAATCAGCACATTGCATATCAGTTTCATTTCTGCTCACCAATATTTGAATTTCTTTGTGGCATTAAAAAGAAATCAAATTTTTGTACAAGGCATGACATTAAATTCACAAAGATCAAATTTGATTTTCACCATTTTCCTTCAAACATTTATAGAGTTACGGTACTTATTTGATTTTGAGCCTGCCATTCAATGTCATGGACTGAAACCAAATTTGTCCTGGCTTTATGTTAAGATTTTGACATGTTGGATTTGTTCTTCAAGAATTTTTCAAAGTTGCAGTCCTATTTGTTACTTGCATCTTTGTCTGTCAGTGGTATCATAATGGGCAAGGCATTCATTGCATTTGGTTACATTTCTAGTTTTTTTTATTGATGAATTAATTTTTTTTTTTCAGTCAAAACTTTCAAAATGAGTGCTGCAAAAATGTTAGCTGACTCCACCCAGGCTGATCTATCCTCGGCTGAGGAGGCTGGCAGTGTGAAACGGAAAAAGTCATCTGAGAAGAAGAAAGCAAAGAAAAGGAAGGCCACAGTCAAAAGGGTTTTTGTTTTTTCATGTGATGATTTTAAATATTTAAGTATTATAATAGTTAAATTATTTTTTAAAATTCCAATGTATTGAATTGGTATGTCATAATTCAGGACCAAAGTAATGAATAATTAGAATTTCTTTGAAAATTATTTATCAAAAACGGGTGCAAAACATATAATCCATGGACCTAATGCAGTCAGCTGACAGATTTAGTACATATTGTGATTTTACTCAAGACATGTATTTATTTTTTTTTTACAAGCAAAACTTCTGCAGTGATGCACACTTAGTTCCAAAAATGGTTGATTCTGTCCGATATAAATATTTGAGTTATTTACAGCTAATATAAAGAAAACATTAAACATTAAGAAGTAAATGTTTTGAGAAGAAGAAAACAACAACACAAATTATCTTCATAAATCGATTTTTGAAGCATATTTCCAATCATGCATATTTGTTGAGTTTTTTCCTCACAAGGTTGTATTGCATCATAATGTTTTTGTCCATTACTCATTTTCTGTCGTCAATTAGCTCAGTTAGCTGTGTTATCACTACTCCCTGCTAAACAACGTCTAGGATGCATCTTGAAACTTGTTATTTCTGTGCCTCCTGGTTATATAACAATGGGTGTTCCCTGAAAGATGTCTTACAATATCTAGTTGGTCTGAAATGAAAATGGTGCCAATCTGATGTCTTTAATGAAAATTGTGGTAATCTATTTTTCAATATGGCTATCATATTCACCATGTTGAAAATCTTGTTAATGATATTCGTCCTGAATGGACTGTCATATAGTAATGGGGTTTTCACTGAAAGACTGCTTGTAGTATCTAGTTGATTCTAAATGAAAATTATGCTGATTTGATGTTCAGTGTGGCCATCATGGCAGCCATCTTGAAAATCTTATTGCTACTCCTCCTGAATTGGTTAAATAACATTGGAGATGGTTTCAAAGCTCACTTTATAAAATGAAGAAATAGTCTTATCTTCAATTAATTAAAGCCTCGGGGCTTTTTTCCTCCTAAAACCCAGGCATTCAGGTAAGTATGTACAGATCCACCTGGGCATTTTGTCAGTTATATCTAATTGCATAATGATAATTCAAGGCCTGCAAAGATTTCAAACCTTTGTTTTGTATTATTCTTGTTTCAAATCAAGCACCATCGTTGAAACACTTCCCCCAAAGCATTGATTGCTTGTGACAGTTGTTTCACCTAGTCTGTAACACAGACCATGTTCTAGTGGAATGGGAGACTGAAACAGACATCAACTGTCAAATTTTAACTCATCAAATCAGTCTGGCTTGTCAGTATCAATTTCTGTATGGGCAGTTGGGTTCTGGGGCTCCCATAGGAAACTGCATATAGTTAGTTTGAGACTTTAGAATGAAGTGAATACAATTGGTACCAGATCATATTGAAAGTTATTGATCAAGACTGGTAATCTGGGCAAGTAATAGCACGTGCTTAAATTTTGTCTGTCTTGAATGATAATAAGACCGTATAGTTAATACAGAAAATAAGAAACTTTTGTACCTGAACGTACATAGTTATTTAAAGGGAGGTTGGACTTTGTTTGATGTGTATATTTTTTTTTTAAAGTATGGATTGATTTGTAAGTGATATGTTATATCCAGTTAGGGCACTGTCATTATATGTTGTTTTTTTTAAAAAGGTTTTATTTTTATTTTCAATGGGAAATGGTTAATATTAACATAAAGAAGAAACCAGATCTATTAGTTACAGTTGCATCACATAGAGTTGATGGATAAAGTTTGGTTGTCAGGGCCTTAAACCGACACACTTTGTGAAAAGGAGGTGGGGGGAATATTTAATAAAGACAATAAACCATAGGTCAGTAGACTGGTCTTTAAAAAATGTGACAGTGCAACTGTTTACAAGAATACAGCAATATAAAGCTGGTACAGTCATGTTCCAGAAACCAAGTCCTAGCAATTAAGGACCATAACTCCCATAATTAAGGATATGGAATTTTGCAATACAACTCAAAGTCAAATTGATATAAAGATGACACTTAATTAAATAAAAAATACTTGGTTCAACTGTGCTGTAAAAGTCAGAGTTGGGAGGATTGGAAATCAGGGGCCATAACTCCGTAATGTTGTCCAGTAACAGAAATTGAAGTCATTTAAGGTCCTCTCAGAATAAAACCTGATGTTAAATTTGGCTGAAATCTTTCACATCTTTGTAAAACAAACTTTGCAATGGAATAATCCATCATTGTGAAGGACCATTATTTGTGTAAATGAGTTGAGGAACACTGAAAATCAGGATCCCATTTTTTTTTAAAGCTGCAAGCCAATGTTGTTGGAATCTAATAATATTTGTTACAGAATTGCTGTGGAAACAAAATTTAAGGGGTTGATAATCGAAGGATATAAAGGAATTATGTCATAGACCCCAGAAAACCAAGCTTGCAAGGTCTGAGAAATATTGACCTTCATATGCATGAGTCCTTGGTAACATTCAGATTTGGAATTGAAAGTTAAGAGGTTTGGAAATCTGGACCCAAAACTGCACAAAATTACGACCAAAAATACAAAAAATAAAATCACAAGGTGTTATAAGTATAAAACTGCTTGTTAAATTTGATTTAAATCCAATTATAATGTTATCATTAGAAAACCATATTGTTCATGGAAAGACAAACAAATAGACACAATCTGATTTTTAAAAAAATGACTGCAAGTTTTGTAGATTAGGGTCCTAATGCATTGCAGTGCATTTTTGATTTGTGCAGAATATTTGCATTGGTGAAAATGTAAATAATAATAATAGCTAAGAATGTGTCATAAGTACAAAACCAGATTTGACATGGGGTTTTTGAGCATTATAAACTCTGCCTACTTAATTTCTCAAATTCCTATCAGGGAAGGAATATTCTCTAATCTACTAAATTAAAAAGAGGAACAAAATAGTTGGTGACTACTGCTGAAAGATGTATGGCAACAAATTTTGTAAAAGCATATTTCTAAAAATTGCTTCTGTTTTTGTTTTTGTTTTTTTCGTGAAAATTCTTTTGGGTAAAATTGCATAAAAGACATGAAAATGCTCACAAAGGCTTTGTAAGCATTTTTGTGGCCTTTAAGCTAAATTTCCTTAGAATCTACATTAAGTAGAAATTTTAGCAACATGCATCAAGGAATAAAAATGTTTCAAGTTCCCCTTTACTACTTCTTGCAGGCTTCAAAGAAAAAGGGAAGTGGCAATGAAGAGTCCGATGATTCTGACCTTGACCTTCAAAAAGAAATAAAACCAATTGGTGATTACATCAAGGATCGCGGGAAAATGCTGGAACAGATGTTGCACTCCATTCGGGGAACCAGTCTACAAAGAGCGCTCCCTGATATTTTGAAGGTGAGGCCCCCTTTTTTTGTTTCTGCTGCATGCAGTGCAAAAAGTGCAGTACATGATGCCTGAGAAATCATAATTTAAAGAAAAAGAACTGTATCATGTTCTCATCAGCAGATTTTGGTCATATTATATTCTGTGGTAAAACTTGTGCTATGTTTGAAATGTGCTTGCTTAGACAGAAAAAGAAGACTTTTTTAAAAACAAAACATTAAATGTGTTACATGGATTCACTTCTTTTGTTTTAAAATGTTTTTAATTACTATAGAAAATAACAGAATGGAGGATGGTACCACAACTGTTGTAAAATTCTAGTTTCTTTTTTGTTAAGCATGAAATATGCAGTGTAAACCATTGTCATTTTATTTGCTTTAATTACAGATATGAAAGTTGTATTTAACATGACAAACTTACTAAGTTGTCTTAAAAAATGTAGACCTGATAAAGTTATCATGTGATTGCTAATGCTATAGAGCTGAAATTTAACAAACTGACATGGACAAAAAAGGTATCAATTGCAAATTGAGATGATTTCTCATTTACATGGGTGAACTTCCCTCAAGTCTACTTGTTATTACTTTATAAGAAATGTCATGGAGTTTACAAACACAAGATCATGTGTTGTCATTAATATCAATGTAATCACATATTTCTGATTGTTGAAACCAAATAATTTATTTAAATTTGAATAGCATTAAATTTAAAGCTAAATTTATTTCAGTGAAGGTTGAAATGTTATCAAGCATTTTTTAAAAACCTATAATTTACAAGATTCACTGCACATTCAGCCATGTTTGTTCATCAAACATTCACTAATTTGGGAAGGGTTAGTGTGCTGGACTTGTGACCGAAATGATACATATTAAAATCCTACCATCAGATCAGCTTGGGTTAGATCCTTTGGTGTGTCCTTGGGCAAACCAATTTGAGAAATATAATTTTGATGACCTCCAAGCCTCTTTCAGAGAGTCAAAATTTTAAACTTGCATCACAAAGAAATGAGTATGTTCTGATTGACATTATGAAATGTATAACTTATAAATGAAGACAACAGTTACAGATGAAGACTATAAATATCTGGTCTAGAGGAGCATTAGAGCTTCATAGGACTCTTGTCTTCTTGCATTAGAAATATATATTGTTATTATTACTCAATATTTTACTTTGCTCCAGTCCCATAACTGTAAGTGTTAATGACCCAGACGTGTGGCAGGTCAAATCAGATTCATACATTTGGTTTCCAGGTTTCAAGTGAGATACTTGAAATGCTTGAAATAGTGTGAAAGCCTCTCTGTGCAAATCCATGTAAATAGAATTAACTAAGTACTAAATGATCCAAGTTCATTTGTCTTAAATTTCAACAATTATAGGCTGGCATTGAGTGGCATTTCCTACTTAATGTTTTGTGATTCATGTCACAATTTAGAGCAAAGATTTTGTGGAACATTTTTTTTATTCATGCAAACTAATGAAGCAGTTTACTTTCTCTACATGCTCAGTTAATGCAAATACCTTTCAACTTTGTGCCATGTGCTTTTGATTTTATTGTTAACTCCTAAGTTGTACTTGACTTTCATGTTCTATGCCAGTCCCTTGTGAAGATCACTTTGTAATAGCCTTGTCAGCTGCTTTCATCTTGCTTGTGATGGTCCTCTCACAAAAGGGTTCATGGCTTTTGCAGCTATTACATCTTTCATCAATTCCAATCTTAAGAGTAGAATTCAATTTACTTGTTGTTTTGGGAAATGTAAATTTTCTGGCATAAGTGTTTGATTTTATTTTGGCAAAAAAATATGGAAGACTTGATGGCAGCTGAAGTTGAAGGATTAAATCTAAATGATCAGTTTTAAATACAGATGACTTATCAACTCCAATATTTTTTTTAGATCTTTTATTTATTTATTTTTTTTTATGCTTTTACACTTATGACAATCTTTCTTTGAAAGGAAAATTAATCCTTATGTGTATGCATCTATCAGTTCTTCCTTCCATCCAGTATATCATCACATTACCACAAATAGTCAAACATGATTTGATGCATTGATATCATGTCATGTCACATTGACATCATAAGCATTGACATCATAAACATGTCACAAAGTGACATGAAACATAAATGTTATGGTCATCACTTGAAGATACATGCATTACAATATCACCAATTTGTTAAAGAGTTATTGCCATTTTTGACCTGGAGCTGGATTATATTGCATGACAGAATCTTCTTGAATGCAGCTGTTCTCAAAGATTTACATGGATTACAATGAAAAGGGAAATATTATCATCATTAATGAAAATTGACAATTGTATTGCCTCCTCCCGACACAGAAGAGTAGCTGAGCACATTTCATACAGTAGCCTTCTACTCCCTCCTGCAAGGGAGGAAAAGAACCTCAACCCTCTTCTGCCATGGATTTCTCTCCAAAACATCCTCATAAGTGCTCATCTAGGCCTCTCATCAGAGACTTGGTTTAGCTTCAAGGATGATTGATGGGTCCATTCCATTGTGAGGAGAATTACTAATTAAAGCTCAGGAATTACCCACTTGGTCAAAAACCTATATGTCTTTCCAACAATTTAATTGGTGAAATTAAAGGAAAAGGTGTAGCCCCTTTTTACAGAACAGGGCAATCAAAACAGTTTTGAACATTCAGTGGCCTGCATTCAATAAGAAAATCAGATTTCATCTGATTATAAGCCTTAAGGATCAAGTTGTTGTTGTTGTTGTTGTTAATCTTAACGCCATTTTTCAGCACATGATAGGCTATTCATGGCAGCCAGTATTAATGGTGGAGGAAGAAACCAGGAAATCACCAGAAAGAACCATCGACCCACGAGAAGCTACTGGCAAGCTTTCTCACATATCCAACATTGGACTCAACCCACGCAGACAGAGGTGAGATGGCAGTGATCCCTAACAGCGCATTAGACCAGGCCACTCGGTGGATCAAGTTGTCAATGCTTTAAGAGCTGTTTTAAACCATTCATCCTTAGGATGTCATGAAGGATGCATATTGTTGATAACATACTACCATCTTTTTCTCCTCCTTCTCTGCTGCTCTTTAGTATGAAGAGCACAGGCAATTTTTCTCTGGCACTCATGGTTGAGGCAAAGCTTGATGCCCAGAGATACACAAGTACTCATCAAGTGCAAGTACTTCCCACCAACTTAATAACAAACTCAGCTATGCAACAGCAATAGGTTATGTAATACTACTATTACTATTATTAGTTATTTGGGGGAGGGTAAAACTAATTTTAATTATGTAGTACTTACTTTTCACTGTTGATGAATGCCCTGCACCCATCCTGTGAAGATTCCCTGGCTTAATCATTGTCAATGAAAAGATGACTGTTCTGTGCATGGGCATATCTGGTGCATAAGTGGACATATCTGGTGAATGAGTGGGCATATCTGGTGCATAAGCAGGCATATCTGGTGCATGAGTGGGCATATCTGGTGCATGAGTGGGCATGAATGGGCATATCTGGTGCATGAGTGGGCATATCTGGTGCATAAGTAGGCATATCTGGTGCATAAGTAGGCATATCTGGTGCATGAGTGGGCATGAATGGGCATATCTGGTGCATGATTGGGCATGAATGGGCATATCTGGTGAATAAATGGGCATATCTGGTGCATAAGTTGGCATATCTGGTGCATGAGTGGGCATATCTGGTGCATGAAGCATGAATGAACCACAAGTTATTGACAGTTCTCCACCTGAAATGGACAAGGTTTTTTGGCATGAATAAAGTTACTCTGTAGTGACGGATAATTATTACTTCACTAAAATAGTTTCCCCCACCCACCCACCCCCGACATAATTAACTACATTCAGAATTTAATGTTTTAGGATAAATACTGTCTTAAACTTATTTGATTGCCTCCAAAAAGTGTACACAATAGCATCAAATGATAATACTCGGCATAAACTTTGTAATTGATATTTAGCAAGTAATGCCATTCTCACACTTGACACTGCTTCTTAAGGAACCCTTGTGTCATGCAGAAATGTTTTGAAAATCTGGCTCTTTTCTTATGTCATTGAGAGTTGGCTGGATTGGTCACTGATCAGTTTGTTTTATTGTTTATCAGATGATAGTGTTTAGCTTGGATCTGGCTGGTCCTTTGTCATCATCGTGCCCAATGATTATCTAGAAATGATTAAACAACATTAAAAATAGCTCAGAATTACTTGGTACCATATAAATTTTTGCGACCATTCTAGTGGCCTAGTGGTTAAGAGTCTCCGTCTTGGTTGTGGGAAGCCATGGGTTCGAACTCTGGTCAAGTCATACAAAAGACTTGTAAAAATGGTACTAACAGCTGCCTCTCTGTGCACTCAACATTAAGAGGTTAGTGTTAGGACTGGTCAGCCTGGTGTCAGGATAATGTGACTGGGTAGGACATCATGCTACATGTCTGCAGCATGATGCCCAGGTGCTAGACATGGCATGATGCCCAGGTGCTAGACATCACTATAAACTGTCACCATGCAGATATCGTAGCAATATGACTGAAAAGTTTTTAAAGCTATGTTAAAAATCCAAATCACACATTTTTTGCCAATTTGGGCACTGCTGACCTGAGGAACGTAAAGCTGCAATTTTTTTATAGTGATGAGCGCCTAGTGAGGCAGCTGTTAGTACCATTTATATGTCTTTGAATCATACCTTTGGTGTGACTTGACTGAGGTTCCATTTGTTGATAATTACCTTGCTGTATTTCTCAAATGTTAGTCTAAACTGAAGATATCTATGGTCTATGGAAGCTAACTCTAACTTCCTGGCAGATTTACTAGAAGCTCATAAGAGCGGCTGTTTTATTCTGGTTTAGTGCTGACTGTTAATAAATATTACTTGATCTCCCTTTTTTTATCTAACCCTGTATTTTAAAAAATTGTTAGGCATGACTCTCAAAGTGCTAATTATCAGACATGGAGTTTGTTAGGAGTAATCAGGGAAACAGCATAGATTTGATGGAACATTATGTGAAGTGAGTTCAGGGTCTATGCTCATTTGCAGTTCAACCTGACTTATAGGTAAGTATATACGGCAATCACTGAAAGGATTTGTCTTTATCTTTTATGAAATGCATTCTTCTTTTCATCCTCCCAATCCATAACTGTGATTTCCAGGCATCTTTGGAGATAAACTTGCAATATGAAGTCATCCTGTGATGACAATGTTTTAACACCAAAGAAAGGCTGCTTTAACCTAGTTTTTCAAGTTTAGTGCTTACAAGTATTATATAGGTGCTAATTCCAATTCAAATTAATCCATCTTTGCCAAATTGGATTTTAGGTTCATCTTGGGATAAATATGTTACTGTGACATATTGTTATTCAATATTGCTTAGAAAATAATGACTCCACCAGTGGTCCTGTGGTTAGAGCATCTGCCTTGGATGTGGGAGGTCATGGTTCGATCCCTCACTGAATCATTATTAAGAACTGCCTTGCTAGGCACTCAGTATGAAGAGGTTAGTGTCAATCTGGTGTCAGGATAATATATATGACTTCGGCATTATGCCCCAGTATCGCTATAAACTGCAAACTTTGTAGTGATATGACTAAAAATATTATGAAGCTACAAGATCACTCTCTCTCTCTCTCTCTCTCTCTCTCTCTCTCTCTCTCACTCACTCACACACACACACACACACACACACACTGGCTAAAATAAAACTTTGATAATAATTAAAATCATGCATCCTCTAAGAGTCTTTGAAGTTTTTCCTCCTGCTTGCTTGGTAATTGAGCACAGATATGCATCAAATATACCTTGAACACTAGGGTTTTGTGCTTTATTTTGAAGTTTCTTGCCTAGTTCAAGCTTGAAGAATTAAAGTCTTAATAAACTGCTTGGCAAGGAATTTAAAGTACCACATATGTACTCACTTTTAAGTCATGTGCCACTGTAACTGTACAGACCCAGATCTGCTGGCACATAATGTGCTGGCAGATCTGAGCTTGTGCACTTTGTTAGGAGTAATAGTAGAGCTAGCAATATAGACCCTGATCTCTAGGCATATATTGCTGGGGCAGATCATGATCTTTGTTGTTTGCAGTATGACTCAACTTGTAAGTGAGTACAGATGGTATTAGAAGGATAGTTAATCTTGTGACTGATTTAACATATAATTGCCATTTGTAGCTGGCAGGGCTGTGGTATGATATTTATGTCATTCATTGTGCTTATCATTTCTGTCACACCCTGACATATCAGGATATAATGACTTCATTTGTGTTTTAAAATGGTTAAATGGGTCTATAAATCAGTGGGGATGATTGCAGAAATTTTCATACTGATGGAAAGATTCCTATCAAGATCTTATGTTTATGTCTAACTTCTCTTAACAAAAGATAATAGATTTCAGGGTTTTATGGGACCTTGTTTATTTTAATGACTTCCAGGGCACAATATCTGTATCCTTGAATCAAATTTAATCAAAATTTACCCACTAGCAGCATCCAGAACTATAAACTCTTGGAAAGAAAGTTGACTGATAAGGTTTGGCTTGGTTTGGTTTGATGTTTTATGGCAAGACATCATTAGAAGGATATTTAGTGTGAATGCAGTTGGAGTAAAGGGCGATGACAACACCACAGCACAATGACAACACCACAGCAGCTGACCAAGGTAGAGTCAGGCACCATACTTGTCACCATGAGTCATATCATTTGACAGTCAAAAGAGCACACCAGACATACCATATATATCGCTTATAAGTTGAGTGCAACATCAAAACATAAAGACCCAGATCTGCCATCATGTGATGTGCCAGCAAATCTGGGTCTATGATGTTTGTTGACACATGATGCAGCTGCAGATTAAGGTCAATGTTTTTTGCAGGTGGACAAATAAGGAATGTTGTAAGTTACAAGCAGAACCTGTTTCAAAATTGCTACCATATATATTCGTTTATAAGTTTACTCAAGCTGCAAACACCAAAGATCATCATATGCCATAAGATAATGCACCTTCAGATCAGGTCTGTTTTGTCTGTTCTGCTGATTACTCCTAATTGCACAGACCCACTTCTGCCAGCACATTATGGACAGCAGATCTGGGTCTGTGCAGTCTGCAGTTGGACTCATCATATAAGTGAGTATATACAGTAATTGCAGTTTCTTTGCTGATTAACACATTTCTAGTTTTGGGAGAAAAGAAACTGAAAATAATTGTGAATGTACTTGTTTAAATGATAAAATGTATTTATTTAAGTAACTAGTTACATTAGTTGAAACTAAAATATGTAAATATTAAAAATAAATGTACATTCTGCATTCTTCTTATCCTATGAAGTTTGTTTGCACTAAAATTCATCCCATAAATATCATGGTTGGATAAAGAATTATGAATAGAGATCATTTATGGACTATCTGATTTATTCATGTATTGTTTATTCAGGCTTAATTAGGTGAAAGGATAAACCTCACACTCTCTTGGCCATTGCCTTGTGTGCATGTAGAGGTATTTTTTTATTTTGGCACAAGGCATATCAGCTCTAAATCAGTTTTGTTACAATAATTATTCCCACAGTGCACACACACACTGTTACCTGTAGGCTCCTACAAGGTAGCAAAGAAAAGTGAAGCCAACAAGCTTTGTAAAATTTAATAAAATAATTTATTTTCCTAGAAAACGAGTTAAAAATATGAAAAGGACTTACTGTTTTTAATTATAAGCCATTAATTAATCATAGAATTAAAAATTATAAGTCCTATCACAGAAAAGTTTTAAGTGAATGAAAGTTTGAATTCCGATGAAGTTCAAAGATGGAGGACGATGATTTCAGATGAATGCAGTATTGCACTGATGTGTCACTGTTCCTCGTTGAATTTTATGAATCAAGAATAATATTCTAGCTGTAGAATTCTGAATAATTTCCAATAAACGTGTTTGTCCAAAAATTTGATGAAGAGCACCTATATTTCCAGGAAAAATAAATTATTTTTAAAAAAATTTCAACTCAACTGGTCACAACACAAAATACATTTGAGTTCCAGAAGGTATTAAATATGTCTTAATTCAGTCTCTAAAAGCATTAGTTTTAAATGCAGCTTTAGATCATGTGATGGGGTCACATGGTCATTTAATTCAAATATGGCAGAAAACCCATAAGACACTTGACACATATGCCATAGATTTGATTGTACCACACAAATCTTACTATAAAATTGAATAATTATAAAAATATAAAAAAAAAAAACATTGTTTGCAACAGAGCCAAGAATTACCTAGATTACTAGCAATGATTTTCTCTCTGTGTTTACAAATTTTGACCCAAGATCAGGAATTGGGTCAGCTAAAAATACAATGTAGCAACACTGTTATATACTAGAACTGAACTGAACTGAATTTTCTGAAGAATAAAATTATTACAATAACATGTAATGAAGTAAAAATAAAATAAAAAATTAAAACTAACACACAGTAATTTAATTACATATACATAACGCTTCCTCCATAAAGAGAAAGATTTATATATAAAGCTTTCTTTTTACCATATGTAAATTATGCATGAGGTAAAACAAATTTACGAAAGAAGAAGAATTATGAATTAAAGTGAACATGAAATAATATTTCTAATAACAGGAAAGTGCATTTGCTATTAAATTGTCTTTTCCCTTGATGTGCCTGATGTCAATATATTCCTATAACAACAAACTCCACCTTAATAATCTTTGATTTTTATTTTTCATCTTGTCAATGAAGGTTAGGGGGTTATGATCACTAAACACAACAATTGGAGAAGGAGCTGAACTAAGGTTAACTTCAAAATGCTGTAATGCCAATATTAATGTCAAACATTCCTTCTCAATTTTTTAGTTATTTCTTTGGTGCTTATTTAATTTTTTTATAAAAATAGCACACTAGATGATCAACACCATTTTTATCTTCTTGAATCAGTACTGCTCAAACCCCAACATCACTTGCATCAACAGATAATTTTAAAAATTGATTGAAATCAGGAACTGTAAGAACTGGTACACTTTTAAGTATGGCCTTTAACTAGTCTTGTAATTTTTCAGTAAAAAAAATTGTTTTTCTTGCTCAGTAAATTTGTCAAGGTAATCAGCAATATTAGAAAAATTGAACAAAATTTCTCATAGTATCCAGCCATACCCAAAAATCACAGAAGTTGCTTTTTACTGACAGGCACATGAAATTTAGAGATAGCCTTGACCTTAGCATCTATAGGTTTAACTTGTCCATGTCCCACAATATGTCCTAGAAAAGTTACAAGGGCAGGGCAGAACTCACTTTTAGATAAAATGATTATCAAACTAGCATCCCTAAATTTGTCAAAGAATTTCTAGATTGTTGTTAGATGTTCTTTTCAGGTGTTGTTGTAGATGATGACATTATAAATGCAAGCATAAAAATTATTTAGACCAAAGGTAATCATATTCATCAAACATTGAAAAGAATTTGGAGAACCCTTCATCCCTAATGGCATGCATTACTTTATATTGATAGAGTCCATCTGAAGTCTTGAATGCCAGAATTTTTTTTAGCCCTTTCTGTTAGTAAAATTTGCCAAAATCCTTTTAGAAGGTCAAATTTGGTGATGTACTTGGCATTTCCAATTTTATCAATGCAGTCATCAATTCTTGGTAATGGAAATGGATCTGTTTTAGCCACACTGTTCACCTTTTTAGAATCAGCGCACATACAAAAAGGTTTATATGCTTTCAGATAAATACATGGTGAAATACAATTAATTTTATGGGTTCTATGAAATTGTTCTCCAGCAAATACTGAATTTCCTTTTTTCTGTATTCCTGTTTGAGAGGGTTCATTCTGTATGGGTGTTGTTTCACAAGTTTAGAATTCACAATTTAAATATGAAAAAAAATTTTGTCCTCATAGGAACATCTGGAAAAAAGTGCTCATATTCAAATAATCACTGTTTAAGATCATTTCTTTCTTGTTGTTTTCAAGTGTGAAAGTTTCTGGTTCAGATTATTCATAATTTCCAAATTCTGAAGATTTGTTGCTCCAAAATCAATTGAATTTCTTCACTTATATCCTCAGTTGGTGGGGCAGGTACAACTAAATTAATTGCATGATTTACCTATCTCTCTCAACATACTCATTTACCATGTTTATGTGGCAAGTTGTTTTTATTTTCGCCTCCCAGGAGTATTTATGATGTAAGTTAAATTATTTACTTTATTTTCAAACTTGTACAGACCATAATACTTAGCCTCAAGAGGATTTTGTGGAATGGGCAAGAGAGCAAAAACTTTATCTCCAGGCTGGAAGCTCCTTTCCTTTGAGTTTTTATCCTACTGTAACAGGGGTCTTTAAGCATTAAAGCCTCCTTAATTGATATTGTGTTCCTAGCTAAGAAATGATCTCCCATGGTGTTATTGCCTAGTGTGGATGGATAGATGGAACATTAACAACATTAACAGATAGCTGAGCAAGTGATTGAAAAAAATAAACAACTACAAGCCCCCTTTTCCAATAAATAAAAATAAATTTAAACAGTTAGTACATAACAAAGATTTCTTTTTCAACTAATACAACAGATTTACTAAAATAAATGTAATCAAATAATGCATAACAAAAATCTCACTTTTATTAATACATGACCTAAATTTCACTTTTAATCCAAAGGATTCACATTGCTAGAATTTAGTCACTGTGTTCAATTTACATCATATTACAAGTAGTGAATTCTGAGTTTAATTCTACACTTGACAGCATCACCAGGTGTCTGTCTCCTCTCATCTTGCTTCCGTGTCTAATGCGTGTGCTTTGGTCCTCTTTCTGACCCCTGTTTAGTCCAACCTCTCTTAGATGCGGATTTCCACATGACTCATTGGTCATTGGGTTTTCCTTTATTTATCTCCTCCTTTTTCTTCCTTTGTTTATCTCCTCCTTTTTCCTTTCTCTCTCTTTCTCTTGTAGTATAAAGCTGTTTCCTTAAATATGAAAGTATTATGAGAATGAATTATGTTTCAACAATTATTTGTGTACAGATATATAACTGTTTATTGTATTCAGATTGGTATTCAGATTGGCAATTCACACTGCACAAATTCTGACATTATATAATCTTAACAAATAACTGTACAGATTCTGTGTTTCATTAAGGTACTTTTACTTTAGCATAAATGACTTTAGCTTGAAGTTCATTGCACTCACTGCAGGGATGTTGATTAGGAATTAAAACCTTTTCTCAAATGTGGCTGTATATACCAGTTACATTACTACTAGTCTTATTTACAATTGGCTAGTAAATCCTGTTCTATAAAATAAATACTTAAATACTCATGACATAGCATCCACTAAATCTAGCTAAAATAGCATAGAACCTGCAGGTCATGTAAGCATTGTGAAATCATATATAAATATACACTTGTCATTGACTTGTGATAACAATATCATCCTACACAGAGAATCAGTTTATATAATCAGAAAAAATATATATTTGTATATTAGGATTAATTCCTAAATCCCTATGAAATACTGCACACTTTCATTCTTTGAAGTACATCATAAATCTCTATAAAATACTGCATATTGAATATTTGATTGCATGCAGTCTGTCAGTTCTCTCAATGAACTAATAATTGTTAAATTAAGAATTAAATTGAATAACACTAATATATCACTAATGTCCTATAAAATGAATACATGATACATGCGTGAATCATAAGCATATGAACACATTTGCAGATTCGCTCATGTGACCTCACAAGCTTTTGACAACTTATACTTAAAATTAGAAACATAATCAAGAAGAATAAGTTCATTATCTTCATTTCAATACATGACCATGATCTTGACCTCTTAGAAGTAAGATCATTTGGGATAGATCTATCTTGATTGTAAATCTTATATTTCAGTTTAAAGGAATCCGAAACAATGTGTCCTTTTTTCTTACAAAAACTACACGTACAAAGAGACGAGGATTTTGAATCAAGCTTATCAGAAACTTGACTGTTAAAAGTTGTACCAGATAGAGTTTTTGAAGGAGTCATATTAGACTGAAATACATTTTTACCAAAACACTGTTGAGTGAAAGACTTGCCTACAACAGGAAGTTTATGAATTGATGAATACTTATCAGTGGCATGAGCAGCATTTTCCAAGGTTTCGATTTTATGCTCATCAAGATAAGTCTTAATGTCACAGTTCTTGAACTCTTCAAGTATGTATGTAATGGGGTTGGTGTGATTTTGTGCCCTGTTAATTGATTTTGCGATTGTTATCTATGGAATGACCTCCATTGATGTTATTGCCCAGTGTGAGTAGATAGATAGAACATTGACAAAGAACTAAGCAAAACTGTTGTCAAGAAATAAACAAATACGAGCCCCTGTAAACAATAAAATAAAATAAATTTTTAGTTAATACATACATTAATTAAAAATTGCAATTTTAATCCAACATATTTACATTAATGTAATTTAATAGCAGTGTTCAATTTTCGGATTCATTCATCATAGTAACAAGTGGTGAAAAGAGTACAATGTCCATACTGTCTTGCATCAAGTGTAGTCGTTCTTTAGGCTTTGTATATTCCATGTCTAACATGTAAGCTTGGTTCTTCCTCTGACCGTTCCCATTCTGAATTCTCTATTTGATGACATTGTGAAAAAGCCTGTTGATATCACGAAGGAAAGGATTTAAAACAAAATGTGAAATAGTACTTGAAATTGAAAATTTTTAGAAACTAAGAGAAATTAAATTTTATAAAATTGATTATTTGAAATATTTAGGCCAAAACTCATATATACCCAGGATGAGTGCCCAATTTTCTTTTTATTAAATGCAGGCTAATAAAAAGAAACAAAGAAAAGAGTGAAGCCAACAAGATTTGTAAAATTTAACAAAATAATTTATTTTGCTAGGAAACAAGGTAAAACTATGAAAAAAGAATTAGCTTTTAAATATAATCCAAAATTAATCCTAGAATTTAAAAATATAAGTCCTATCACAAAAAAGTTCCAAGTAAAAGAAAGTTTGAATCCTGATGAAGTTCCAAGATGGAGGATGATGACAACAGATGAACGTAGTATTGTACTGATGTGTCAACAGTTCCTCATTGAATTTTGTAAATCAAGAATAATATTCCAGCTTTTTTATGTAGCAAAACTGTTATTACATGAACTTAACTAAATTTTCTGAAAAAAAAAATGTCAATTCCATTGAAAAAAGTTATTATAATATGTAACTGCAATAAAAATAATAAAAATATAAATATTTAAAACTAACACACAAGTAATTTAATTACATATACATAACACTAAGACACACACACACACACCAGCTTCTAGTTTCTCTGCATGATACAGGCAAATAATGTGTTCACACTACTGCTAATAAAAAAAACCCATCTGTTAATAATTTGTTGTTAAAACAAATAAGATTGTAATTAAGTTATTCTTTGCTCTACTGGTCATAGGCCTATAGGGGTATATGGGATGGTTTTTTGTCCATTGTCTGTAGTCTGAATTATTTTTTCTTTGGGCCATCCATCCATTTGCACAAGTTTTGTTATCAGTACTCCTTCTAAATTACTTGGTCCATTGGCATGAAATTTTACATTCGCGTGCACACACATACACATTCATTTCAAGGTTCAATTAGTCCTAAATAAAAATGGTGCTTTTCCAAGATCTACTAATGCCACCACAGCAGTCATTCTGAAAATCCAGTTATCACTTCTCTTTATGACAGGATGGTCATAGTATAAGATGACTCTATGATGTCAATTTGGTATTAAATGAAAATGCTGCCAATATGACATTCAGTATGGCAACCACAGCTTGTATCTTATAAAATTTTTATAACTAAGCCTTTTTGATGGAGTATCATAACATCATTTTATTTTCCGGGGAAGGCTTCTTATAAGGTCTGGTTGGCACTGACAGTGTACTGTGAACCCCATTGCAGCCACCTTGAAAATCTTATTATTGCTACTCCTCTTAAATAGAAAATCATGTAGACTTCAGTCTTTTTGCCTGTCAGCTAATTATGAGGTCTATTTGTTCCTGAATGGAAATGGTGGCTGTCAAAAAACAATGAAAATCATGTTACTAATTCTCCAGAATGGATGGTCATAACGTCATGGTGTTTTGACCAAGTCTTTTAATGGTGTCTAGTTTTCACCAAATGAAAATTGTTTTAATCTTATAGCCAGTTTTGGTTGTACACAGCAACTAATTTAAAAATCTCATTGCTCAGGAATATCAGACATGGTTTCAACACCAAACAGCAAAAACAAAGAAATGGTCTTGTCTTATCTTGAAATCCAGGGAAATTCATTCAGGACAGTAGAACAATAGTCTTTTTGAGGGACTCTTTGTTTTATTTCATTTTTCATTGATCACAAGTATGTATGACTGAATGGTTGCAGAAACCTTTAATAGGGTTGTATTAGTACTACTTCCTACCTTTTATTGTGGCCAATAGCTTCTCACCCCTACCCGCTTACAAACATTGAATGCTGGACAGAATATCCAAACTTTTCCAGACCTTTGTAATATATGGTAAATGTATGAATGTATCTATGCATACACAAACACACACACACACACACACACACACACACACACACACACACACACACACACACACAATCACCCAATGCACCAATCAATGTTTACATTTATTTTTTATACTCCATACAAAAATAAGCTTTAACATTTGTTGACTGGTTTCTTAGGTTGTCTTTTACTCCCTTGGTTTCTCCAGAATTTTCAGTCCTTTTTGTATGAGTGACAGATGTGCTCTAAAACTACCACATGCCATATCATCAGTCAAGTTAAAGTACAAGATAAAAAAATCATAAACTTAGTGTAGAGCTGGCAATAAAACTATATACAAGGTTAAAAAAAAGTACAATGAAGAAAGTTTGGCTGTTGGTCTTTAAGAAGTCTGACTTTTTATGGGCCTTGAATATTTGGCTTATTACATTATACACTAAAATATTTACCTTTTTTTGTTTTTATAAGCAAGTTTAATATACAGAAACAACATTACAGGATTGTAGAATGCCCCATTTTAGTAGGTTTCATACACATGTTGTTTTCTATGTGCATGTTTTGTTGGAGCTTGAGGAAAGAGTTTAATCACCCCTACCCACTCCAAAGTTCTACCATATATACTGACCTATAAGCAAGATTCAAATGCAAACAACATGGGCCCTGATCTTCTGTAACATACGGTGCTGGTTGATCAGGGACTGTGTTGTTTGTTCTTGTCATTAATCCTAACAAACTGCATAGACCCCAGTATGCCAGCACATTATGGGGATGGCTGATCTGGATCTATGCAGTTTGCTGTTGGCTGTGACCTATATTCGAATATGTATGGTATGTCATTTCAAAGTGCTCCACCCAGCATTTGCACACAGGGAAATGAGTATAATCATTATTCATTCCACTTTGGATGTGGGAGGTTGTGGGTTCAAACCCTAGCTGTGTCACACCAAAGACTTAAAAAATGTTATAAACAGCTACCTCACTAGGTGCTCAGCATTAAGAGGTTAATGTTAGGACTGGTTTTCCTGGTGTCAGGATATACTGTGACTTAATGGAATATTATGCTACATGTCTGTGGCATGATGCCCAGTGATAGACATCATTATAAACTGCCAAAAATACAGACATCATAGTGGACATCATAGTGATATGACTGGAAAATTTTTAAAGCTACATTAAAAATCCAAATCACACACACACACACACACACACACACACACACACACACACACACACACACACTCATCATTATTCTTACATGAACATTTGATAGATTCTTAAATTACCAGATATAATCTAACAGAAGATTTAAAACACAAAAGTACAGTGCTCAAGCAATACATGAAATCTCAGCATTAATCAAGAAACTGGACAGAAAATGTAAAATATGGGGATTATACATTTTACATTAAGCTATAGTCAAGATATTTTGACATTTTAAACCAACTTTGCTCAAGGAAGTACATGTACCAAAAATTTCCATTTTTGTGTGTGTTGGGTACCCCATACATGTAGGGGAAAATGATCACAAGATAAGAGACCTGTATGTGTATTTTATGGTTAGGTGTTGTTTGTATTGAAGGTACCTGCTAAGACAGGTTGCACAGTACATAACTTTCTAGCAGGGATAAAGTGGTACATTTGTCTTGTTGGTATCATTTAACGAAAGAGCAATGTTTAGCCAGATATCCCTTTATGACTTGCTGTAGTAGTATATGTGGAATAATGAGAACCAGTCAATATGGAATAATGGTAACCAGTCTATATGGAACAATGGGAACCAGTCTAGAAATGGGTGAAGATTATATAGAGCAGTGGTCCCCAACCTTCTTATCACCGCGAACCGGTCAACGTTAGATAATTTTACTGCGGCCGGCCCGCTAAGGAGGGGTGGTGGCCTTGCATGTTTATATTTTAGATTGTTTTGATTTAATAATTTTAATTTAATTGTATTTAAACATGCCTTCAAAATAAAATACAGTTACATCAAAAAATGAATATAAAGTGATTTAACATTTTAACTCACTAGAAGGCTAAATCAATGAGAACCCTGGACTTGTTTCTTTGCAAATAGGCGGTTCCATATTTGGGTAATAGGAGACAATGACACCTGAAGTGTGTTGCTTATGTCCAGTTTATTCCGTTGTTTGTTTTGCATGCTCTCACTGCAGAAAACCCCTCTTCACAAAGATAGGATGTCGGAAATGGCACTAGGGATTTAAGTGATGTGGTGGCAATCTCAGGGTATTCCAAATGACTTTAATCCAGAACACCCATCATTTGCAATCTCCAGCATTTATCTACTTCTTGCACCGACATGTCAGATTCACCTGGTTTGTTGACAAATGGGTCGCAGATCCATTCCTTACCAGTTTGTGGGTCTTTTGTGGTTGGGAAGTAGCGCTCAAATTATTTTTGTTGTTGTTGTTGAGCTTAACGCCATTTTTCAGCACACGATAGGCTATTAATGGTGGAGGAAGAAACCGGGAAATCACCGGAAAGAACCACCGACCCACGAGAAGCTACTGGCAAGCTTTCTCACATATCCACATTCCCCGAATCCTAGACTCGAACCCATGCAGACAGAGGTGAGATGGCAGTGATCTGTAACGGACATCGCTTTCGACCACTAGGCCACTCGGGACCCCTCTCAAATTATTTTAAAAGCAAAGACAGGTGATTGTGCACCAACTGAGAGAATGAATCCTCAGGCTCAGTCTCGCTTAAAATCCCTGCTTATGTCTGAAACATGTCCAAATGCCTCTGTTCACACGCCATCGTCCCCCACGGTGATGTATTAATCCTCTCCAACAATTGTGTCTCAATGTCTTCGGCTATTTCTTCAATTCGATTATTCACAGTGCTAGCTAACAAAGGCACATGTGCTATCTTTTTCCACAGCAGCCTCTCCTAGAAGTTCACGACAAATGTCTTTAGTGGAGGGCAAGATCAATTCTTCACCGATAGTGAATGGCTTTTAAGCCTAAGCAATACAGTTAGTCACTAAATATGATGCTTTTAGAGCATTTTCCTTTATTGGTGTGGTGGTTCTCATCAACTTCTTCGGTCCTTTGTGTTCCCGTTTTTTGCTTTCAAAATACTCCATGGGCTTGTCTTTTAATCCAGGGTGCTTGGCGTTCAAGTCGCTAAGCAGTTTTGAAGGTTTCATTGCTTCATTAGAGAGCTGGTCTCCGTAAACTATTCAGAGCGGGGTTGGTGTGTGAATCGCCTGTCCCAATAAATCCATATTTTAAGTAGGACCCATAGTATTGTCTGTTAAAAATTTTTTTCTTTGATGTTGAAAGCTCTTCTTCACTGGTGCTTTTCTTTTTCCTAAGGAAACTTTCTAACAACTTCTGTTTCATACTCATTGTTGCTAATTTGTGGGTTAAATTTGAGCAAACACAATAGACACATACACCAATCACTGTTAAAAAAGAACAGGTGAACAGAGAGAAGAACATACACACTTTCTCTCAACCAAAGCTACAAGGCTACTTCGCTTGCAGCCTCTCAGCTCCAGACATAACCTAAAACCGACCCGCTAGCACAAAAGTTTGCGCATGCACGGTATTGGTGCAGCTTTAGGTACCGTCTCTCAGCTTATGGTTAACCTCTTGTCCATGGAAAGTCACACAAACCCGAGAAAAATATACCACAGTGAATAAAATGGAAGTAATTTAATGTTCCTTGAGCGGCCTGGTACCATTTGATCCATATACTGGTACCAGGCCACGGCCCAGGGGTTGGGGACCACTGATATAGAGTACCAGGTATCTTTGGGTTCGGCTGGCCAGGATTGGTTGACATAAAAAGTAAAATTTTAAGGAAAAGAAATTTTTGAGAGCTTATTTAGTTGTTATTGAAATAATAGAGACAATTACTTTATAAATAAAATTTCAGCCATGTCACAAACTAGACTTTGGAAAATTAGTTACTGAAATAAACAAGACTCTTTGATGCAGAACTGAAAAGACGTATATCCAAAATATGCTGTGGCAAAAATGTGGCTTTCTCTAAACATGGATATGTCTATTCAGATGAATATAGGTTTGATTGTGAGCATATATAAATTTTAAGTTATAGACTTTTTAATTGCTTGATGGTTTGCATAGGTTTACACTTGTAGCTGAAATAATACATGAGAGTCCTTGCATAGGTTTGCACTAGAGATTATAATGCCTGGAGTCTTTGCATAGGTTTACAATGGAAGATCATTTAATACCTGAGAGATCTTGCATGGGTTTACACTGGTAGTTGAATTAATACCTGATAGTCCTTGCATAGGTTTACACTGGAAACTAAATTAATACTTGAGAGACCTTTAATAGGTTTACACTGGGAGATAAAAAAAAAATACCTGAGAGTCCTTGCTTAGATTCTCACTGGGAACTGAAATAATACCTGAGAGTCCTTGCATAGGTTTACACTGGGAGTTGAATTAATGCCTGAGAGTTCTTGCATAGGTTTACACTGGGAGTTGAATTAGTGCCTGAGAGTCCTTGCATAGGTTTACACTGAGAATTGAATTAATACCTGATAGTCCTTGCATAGGTTTACACTGGGAGTTGAATTAATACCTGAGAGTCCTTGCACAGGTTTATACTGTGAGTTAAATTAATACCTGAGAGTCTTTGCATAGGTTTACACTAGGAGTTGAATTAATACCTGAGAGTCCTTGCACAGGTTTATACTGTGAGTTAAATTAATACCTGAGAGTCTTTGCATAGGTTTACACTAGGAGTTGAATTAATACCTGAGACTCCTTGCACAGGTTTATACTGGGAGTTAAATTAATGCCTGAGAGTCTTTGCATAGGTTTACACTGGGAGTTGAATTAATACCTGGAGTCCTTACATAGGTTCTCACTGGGAACTGATTAATACCTGGAGTCATTAAATAATATGAAGAAAAAGAAATTAAATATTCATAATTCTCAGGTTTTAGAAGTTTTAAAAAGATTTTAAGTGTAATAAAGCTTCCATTCCAGTTTTGTTGCACTTTAAAGCTGATAATGAGAAAGAAATTAATGAATATTATATTAAAGAGTTGCCACCTTAATGGTAGACACAGCAGTTGTCTGGGGGAGAGTACATCTGTTAAATACATTAATCCAGTTATCATACATACATTAAGTTAGAGTCCCTGGGGATGCTGTTCAAAACAACTCATCACTGTTGCAATGACCATGGGATAGAATGTGTTTTTTTTTCATAAAAAAAAATTGATTGTTGGTTGTAAATAATGACATATTGAAACCAGTCATAAAAAGATGTCAAATATCCAGGATTGAGTGGTCAGTTGACATTTGGACAACTTGCCCTTTAGTATTTGTTTTGGTAATAGCAGTATTGTTTAATGGAAGATGTCTTAATAATTTCACATTTTTTTTTATAGAAAGACTCATTGTTTGTGTGATTGAGTGGTGAGGTGACATATGGTATTTGATTTCACACCCACCCCACCTTACCATCGTTATGGTACATTGATTATCATTATCTAGTGAATGATTGACCACAGAGTTGTTGCCTGGGTCAAGCAAACAATAAAATAAAATATGAAATTAATGGATGAAATAACAGACCTGCACAGAGATATAGAATAAAACAAAATATGCCTCTGGAAATAAAATATAACAATTGTATCAATTACATAAACAAAATGAAATTGAGCATGACATTTGAATGATACACTGGATACACTTTCTCTTGGAAATAGGATATAAAATATTTATGGAAAATGCAGTTAGCCATTCAGTTTAGCTAATTAAACAAATTTTCATCACAAAATCAAGTGTCTGATAGAACTCAAATTATGTGCATGTGAGAATAATGTAGTTCTTGTCCTTTCCAAATCATTATTGGCGACTGTTCAGCATTGTTATATTTCTTTTCCTTCTTTCTCTGTCTCCAACCTCTTCAGGTCATCAACCATGACTTTGTTTAATCTGCTCATGTTTCCACTGGTAGCACAGGTAAGAAGTTATTTTCCCCTCTTCAAATAAACATAATATGTAGCCTAAACATTTGTCATGTGTTTTATCTCCTGGGACCAAACAACATTCCCACTCTTTTTACATCAGGTATAGTCTTATGGTAACTCAACAGAACTTAACTAATGTGGTCATTTCATAACCTGTTACTGATATACAACCTATTATCATCAAATTAATGTCTCTGTAGCAGCTACATGCATTTTTAAAAGGATCCAGGACATAACTAGACCTATTTGGATAAACTGTTACAACCCACTGTGGGCTGTAAATTACTACCTGAACAATGATAGTTAATGGACACCAATTTTCCTTGATTAAGAGAATTAATAACTTATTTACACAATTGTATTAATGGACTTCACATTGCATCTTAACTACATTACTTGCTAATTAGCAAATCATTGACATAGACATGATAAATTCATAGCATAATAACAAGTGTCATTCAAGAATGATAAATTAATTCTGACTATTTGTATCAGATAACTGCATGAAATTTGTCTCATAGATGATTTTTATTATATACAAACCACTAAATCTGAACATTTTCATATCAATGAAATATTGTATGACATTCTTACACTACATGACTCATATAACATTCAAGACCAATGAATGCATGATTAACTTCAGAACTCAAGGAAAACTGAAGAATAAATTTAAACTTAAATTCAACAAATAATTGCAAACTTACATCAGTGAACTTATAGTATGCAACTGAGATAATACATTTTCTTGCTTTTTGAGACTCGCTCTTCTATGCAGATAAATCTCTCTCTCTCTCTCTCTCTCTCTCTCTCTCTCTCTCTCTCTCTCTCTCTCTCTCTCTCTCTCTCTCTCTCTCTCTCTCTCTCTCTCTCTCTCTCTCTCTCTCTCTCTCTCTCTCCTCTCTCTCTCTCTCTCTATCAAACCTTTAGCACTTTCAACTGCTATCAAATTCAGAATAATTCTCTCTATCTAGTCTGTCTTTATTAATTATTCCTGGACAGTTTAATTTTATGACACCTGTTTCCAATTGCTCAAGATTTTGTTTCTAACTTGACTCAACTTTTTCATTTCCTTAACTTGACCATACATTAACATATTCTTCAGACCATTATCCTAATTAGAATCCACTTATGCCCCAAAATAGAGCAAATCCAATCTTTCACAGGCAGCAATTGATTACTTACGACCTTAGCCCATATGTCAGTCTTAATGGTTACATGTCACACTGACAACAACAAAATGTGCAGCAGCAAAACATCTAAACTTTTTTGCACCATTACGGTTTACAACATTTGCAGCTTTATTAAATAAATCAGGAAATGAAGTGTATCTTATTGATTATTATTCTGTCCAGTTGCTTTTTCTATGGCAGTGGTGGCAGTAGCACCATTTTGTTGGGGTTTGGGTTAAAAAAATTTCATTTTCATAGACCTCGTTATAGATTGTTATCATATTCTATGCAAATTAATATCTAGTTGAGACAAATCATTCTGTGATATGCAAATTCGTCACTTTGAATGTCAAAGTCTTAGAAATTTTGTGTTACGGGTTTATAGGTTACAGTTGTTCATTTTGCTAATATTTCATTAGCCTGGTAATAGATTCTCATTATACATGGCATAAATCATTATGAAATATGAAGTTAACAAAATTCATTCTACACACACACACTTGCCTCTTTGACCTGTGGGGTCAAGGTCAATCATATAAACTTTGTTCAAGGTCAATCATATAAACTTTGTAATAAGGCTTATGGCTGTGGTTTGTTCATATACTTATATTACCTAAAACCTTCCTGGTTTTCTTCATATACAGGATGAATTGTGAAACTTAGGTAATTAATTTTGTGATATGCATGTTTGTTCCTTTGACCTTAAGGTCAAGGTTACAGTAAATGAAATTTTGCATTTAGATTTTGGTTTAGTTTTTGCATTTGCTTATATTTCTTAAACCACTCTTTATAATTTTGTTACAATTGAATAAACCCTTTTGAAGCTGAAATAATTCATTCAGTGTAATGCATGCCTTCCCTGTTGACCTTGAACTTAGAATCACAGTCATAGTCATGTGAAATTTTCATTAAGGTTATGATCTATTCACTTTTATTTCTTAAACCCCTTCATGAATTTTCATCATATTTAAAATTTATAGTTATGATGCTGAGACAATGCATTCTGCAGCATGCACTCTCCCCCTTTGATCTTGAATCAAGTCCACAATCATAGAAAATATATATTGAAATTTAAGTTAAAGCTCATTCCTAATCAAAAGATGGATTTTGTTTGTACTTCAAGTGAATCATGGTGAAATTAAGATAGTAATCACTCGCCTAATTTACCTTTTGATTCTAGACTCAAGGTCACACCTTTTGATTCTAGACTCAAGGTCACGCATTTTGATTCTATACTCAAGGTCACACATTTTGTTTCCTAGATCATGGACCTGACATGCAGCTCTGAACAATGTTTTGAACCGAGAAAATCAGTTTTCATGAAACAGGGTCAAACTCAGTTTCTTTTTTTTTTTTCTTCAAAACTTAAACAGTGTGAAACAAGATATTTAAATGCAGAAATACCTGTATCAATCAAGATTGTAATACATTGGTTTGGAATTCATGCAATTTTAACATTTGTATATGGAGATGAAAAGCTATAGAAGTAAATATAAAAAAGGACAAAGGATTAAAAACATCTTTCAAGTTTATTAGTCTGTGTATAATCGGATATGAAGAGAAGTTTCCTGAAGGTTATTAGTGAAAGAATAAATATTTCCAGGGATATTATTGATGATCAAACTTTAAGTCATATGGACACAAAAAATGGAAATCACTTGGATCTCATTTGCTGAAAAATTAATGTTCACTGAAATACATGATGAGAAGCAGTTACTTCATGTCTATATATATTATCTTGTAAGTCCATTCTATCTTCAAAAGGTACAGATCTAGATCTGCCATTGCATATTGCTCTAGCAGGTATGGGTCTCTTTAGCTTGTTAGGAGTAATCAGTAGACAAAACAACACAGACCCAGATCTGCAAATGCATTATTCAGCACCTGATCAGGGTCTTTGTTGTTTACTGTGAACTTGTATGCAAATAGGTATGGTACCTGTGCTTATTGGTTAAGTAGATGATATTCAGACTTTGTACAATCACAATACAAATAGGTATGTAATTATTATAGATGATAATAACTACTGCAGCTTGCCATTTCAGATTAAAATTATCAGATTCCTCCATGTGAGGGGATTTTAATATAAATTAATATAAGCTATGAGTTTCAGAATTAGATTTTTAAATAAATAAAAAAAACCTGATGAATTTAAATAGGGGATCCATGTTGTAATATAGGACTAAAATCGGATTACTGGTACATTCTTTTACTGGTTACCCATGATACATAGCATAATGGTTAATTGGAGTGGAAAATACCTCAAGTTCAGTGTGTGAACTGGTTGCAGCATAATCAGTTTGCAGTTTTAAATCTAGTGAAACTTGCATGTTACACCTGCTGTAAATGATAATTCCTGCTTGCATTTGCATGAGCTCTAGGCATTATTTCACCTTGAATTTTTCATGTTCTCTGCCATTTCATACAGTAATCAGTACCAATTAGGATATGCAATAACAATGAGACATTTTACCTATCATACAGAAGGCAGGGTCATGTATTTGCAAATATAGATGTGTATTAAAATTGTTCTGTATCATACATCTGGAATAGAAGATTATGTTAAATGTGTAGTTTGGCTGCAGCTGAAACAGTGTTTCAATTGTTGTTCAAAACTTGATAAGATAAAAGGCCTGCAAGGATACATTTAATAAACTTTTTAAATTTGCACTTAAATTTGTTCATTTAGTAAATATACCTGGTGTCATGAACTGGTTACTGTTAATACTTGAACCATCTGGTCATCTGGGTGATTTTTACAGCCATATGCTATCTTATATACAGTGGCCATCACCTGGAACATATTATATTATGATGTCCATCTGTTACCAATTTGATTTAGCACAATAACTCAAAAACTTTGGGGATGGCATGGGCTTAGGGTAAGGATGGAAACCAGTTCATTTGGGGTTAAAAGGTCAAGGTTACTGAGGTGGGCAGAATCAAAATGGTCCACATAATAACATGAGTTCCACATGATGTGACAGCATCAGACTTTGTGGATAGCTTGCACTTGGGATAAGGAAGAAGCCTATTTACTGGGGAGGGGTCAAAAGGTCAAGGGGATACAGTCTCTTTGACTGAAATAATAAAAATATTTTTGACATAAATATTTCAGTTCTTGGCTTTGTACCTTCACCAGAGTTTGTAGATTTCTTGTATGTTTGGTAAGAAAGAAGGCTGTTGATTTTGAGGTCAGAATTGAAAACTGCTGACTGGAAGAAGAAAAATAATGGTTTTTACAGAAAAACTGTACTTTTTAACACATGCCTTTACCAAAGTTTGTGTTGTTCTTGCTTAAAGTATGGAAGAAGTGTGTTGATTTTGGACTGAAATGGTCAAAGGTCAGATTAAAAGAAAAATGAGTTTTGCTGAATTTATTTATTCTAGAATAATTGCCCTTAAGCAAACTTTTTTGATGTCTTTCACTTAGAGTAATGCAGAAACCTATAAGGGTCAAGGTCATGGTGAATAAATTAGGACAATAAAATTATATGCAGAGTAACTTTAGTTGAAGACTACCTGCATGACCAAAGGTCATTGAGATTTGTTAGTAGATAATATCCAGAGCCTACATCCCCTTACTAGATCCCACACTGAGGGCTATTAAACCAGGGCATGCATAAATGGTACACTTGCCAGGTATAGCATTAGGAGATAAGCTTTGTATTACCTCCATAACAGATTGCTTGAAAGTGCAATACTGTCGTTGTCACTCTCAGCCACCATTACAGAGGGCTGATATCATCCTAAAGCTGGTTTGTTTACTATGGCTACAGCTTCTACCACATGACAGTACTTCCATATCAGGAAACAATTTATTGACCTGTCAGACATTTCTAATGTTGAGACAAAATTGGGAAATGGAGGAAAAAAATTCAGCACAGGTCAAGCATCTTGCATCTGTTTTAAATGATAATTCCAGCAATCATGGCATCATCTTTCTGCTTTCACTAATTCATTATGTATGTACAAAAATAAGATTTTGACAAATTTAAACTAAAATATATTTGCATAATCATGAATTTTATTCCAAACTTCAATTACATTTTCTGTATAAAGTTAATACAATATCTGGCATTTATTAAAGAGTAAAAATTCATAGAATTTCCTTTGACATTTTTACTTTGTGGCATATTTTGCATTATATAAAATTTTTCTGAAGAATGAAGGTTAATCAAAAACTTAAATTAGGTTCTCATTTAGTTTAATTAAAAACATAATTTTTTGATCATTAGTTTGAACTATAAACCGATCAGTGGTTGGTTAATTTACTAATTTCTCCACAATGTCTTGCCAAATCTAAGGCATCTTTTAAAAATATTCAGAAAAGTCAATTACGGAAATTGTGTTCAGTTAAACTGCATGACCAATGGTCAACCAAATCAATTATTCTGATCAGTTCTATACAACTTTAAACAGTTTAAAACAGAATCATCTGTGCAAGTCAAACCAGTCTAAAAGGGATACCATTATAAATGAGTTGCCTGACCTAACTTTTTCAAGCTGATATATACATACACACACACATGCACAGACAGGGAATCCTGCTATAACATGCTTAATTAAAACAGACTTGGATAAAACATAGTCATATCATGGTGCCCGATTTTGTTGTCTTAAATGTTATTTGTTGCCTGACATTACTCAAAACATCAGCCAAGCCAACTGATGAAAATAAAATTACAATATATATGCACTTATAAGATGAACTCCAACTGCAGGCTACAACGATCCAGATCTGCCATTAGGAGTAATCGGTAGAACAAAGGACACCCTGATATGCAGGTTCATTATGATCCAACAGATCAGGATTGCAGTTGGACTCAGCTTATAAGCAAGCATATAAATTAGTATCAGAAACTTGTAGCTTACAGATCATAAACAATGTTCTTACATAGAAATTATTCATTTTCATCAAGCATGGGTCTTTCTTAATTCCATATGTTATAATGGGTAGGTAATACAAGTGTTACTATGTGTTTGATGACTTGGGGTTTTTTTTTCCCCACCCATGATAATCATGATGTAGTCATTACATTTTCACTCATTCTTGCTATTGTTACAATGCTATGGTATTAAACTAGGTGACATGTGAGCAAATACCAGCAAGTTTATACAATTCAACAAATCATGTATACAAACTGAAAATTTAAAAAAGAACTTTCATTATTGCAAATTGAATCCCAAATAGTCCTTAAATGATATCACAAGTTAAATTGTATAGAGTTCCAAAATGAATTCCTGTGATGTTCCTAATAGTTTCCAATATTGAATGCTCTGATTTGCCTGTAGTTGCAAATAAGCTGTTGTGCCAGTGGTCTAGGAGGTGGTGATGTGTTAACAGTCTTGATATAACACAAGAATATAATCTAAAAGTCCTTGAATGAATTCATAATAATTCAAAAATAATGATTTAATCCAAGAATTATTTATGAGCAATTTGTAATTCCAAAGAATAACTTATTTGAATAAATATGCTGAAATTAAAAACTGACAACAAAATTAAGACTAATCCCACAATTTGAAGTAAATGATATTAATTAAAGCTAAGACACAATAAGAGAGTCAGGATGTAGATCATTTTCCTTTCAACAACATTCAAAGTTGTCAACAAGATCAAGATGAAGAATTACCAAGTGAAAAACTAATGTCCTGCACTCAGAATCATGTAAACATGTTTACCTCCAATAATAATGATCAGAATATTGAATATACAATCAGAGAAATATTAGCTCTGTAGTAGATTGTCTACAAAATAAATGTTGCTAGTCAGGTAGACCATCAACTTGATTTTGGACAAAGGTCAGTCACAAAATAAAGCATCAGCAAGTCATAAAAATGGTCATTTTTTTCAAGTAGGTTGTGCTACTGACCACTCAGACTGTACTTAACTGCACACAAACTTGTGATATTGATTTAATATAAATATTTGCCAGTTGTATATTAACACAGCTCACACTTCCCAACCCCCCATGTTTTCAGTTTTAGTTGTGAACTAGGATAAACATGCTGTTAAATGGGGCATTCAGTGAAAATCATTACTTTTACTGTAGTGTTTTTCCTCACTGCTTGGCTCTGGCATTTTAATTAGGAAAGATGAATAATTCAAATTTTATCAAAGAAATTTCCATCCAGTTCATGTCTCACAAAGGATTTTCCCAGGGGAAAATGAGAATTTTATAGCTAGAATCTGTCAACAATGAAAGTTGAAACTATATTCTTTTTCAGGAAACACTGCTAGATACACATGTTTTTATGTGTTTAGCTTGTAGTATGCCCTTAAATTACTGTTCTGAAACTTTGATTTTAAGGTAGGTCCTGGTTTCAAATTACAGTGCTTTGGCAGGATATCTCTTGAAAATGATGTTGATGATTATATAGAGCAATTAGCTTGTAAACTCATTTTAAATATTGGTATTGGAAATATTTAGATCCTTTTTGTTGAGGTAATTTACTAGCTGGTCATTGGAGCATGCCATTTTATTGCAACTGCAATTTAGAAACATTTCTAGAAGTCATAATTTTATCAACATACTTGCTATGATATACAGATGGGTTAAAAATGTATTTTTTTTATTTTTTAAAAAAAAGCCTTTTTAACACATAAAATATAATTACAGAATGCAATTTTATCCTTTCTTTTATTAGTGTTTAACAGTATTAAGGCAACATAAACATGGTTCATTAGAATAGTAAAGGTTGTAGTGGTTTTTGTCTTCTTCCCTACCCTTCCCAGTTGTAATATTCATTATCAACAATGCTGTTTTCAATAAAAGTCATGGTTTTAAAAACCAAGTTAGACCTGTACAGGTGTGGCACAGCTAGGTCTGTCAGTCAAAGCATTCATGCATGTAATTCCCCAATCAGGTACCATTGGTTGCTCAGGGGTCTGTTTAACTGCAGTTTTTTTTTTTTTTAAAGAGACTGGCATCCATATTGTCCAATGTGATTTGCCCAAATTTGTTCTTAATTCTAAGAATAATTTCTGAACCAGCCTTCATAGAAAATGAAATGACTTTCTTCATCCTCCAGTGTGTCTTGACCATGTTATTTCTTATTCCAAGATAATTTTATAGACTGCTATTATTTTGTGTGTTTGCACTATAATTATATACAATTTCCAGAGTATGTTTGTGTGTGTGTGTGTATGTATATATTTATATATATATATATATATATATATATATATATATATATATATATATATATATGCGCCTATTCCCTTTGCAAGTCTAAATTTCAATAATTTAGCTTTCAGAACTTTAGATTCTGAGAAAGCTTCTATTTAGCTAAATGGTTTATCTCTCATTATGCTGAGATAGGATAACTTTTAAAAGTGCCAGAACTGCTGCATTATAAAATTTAGGTACTACTTCTGGCTTTGATGTTGCTATTTTCTCAACAGATGGGGCTTGGTTTTGGAGAGTCTTAGAATTTATCTTTGATGTAAACAACTCAAGGAGTTTGTGTTGTAGGATATTTGACCAGTTTTAAACATTTGATCCTGTTATAAACTTTATTTTGATTTTTGGCAGGAAATCTGTCTTAGATACTTGACCTCTCAGTTGGAGTTTATCATAAAGATGAAGGCCCCTGCATTCCCTCTCCATCCTTTTACACTAAATTTGAATCAGGCAGCTGGTAGATATAATGAACCAATTTAAATCTTTCTCCCATATATTTTTGCTAAACACATATGGCCAGTTCCTTTCAACTAGTGTTTATGACACACACAGACCTTACTAAAACCAGGAGTTTGTTGCTATAGTAACAACTGACCTGGGTTAAAGTAAATCAGACTTTTTGTCAATAACTATTATTCATGAAGCAGAGGAGAATGATATTGCACTTTCAGTTTTATGATAAAAGATAATGGCCAACTTGAGAAAGAAGGATAAAATATTAAAGGATTTATTTTCCATAAAATGAGTCATAAAAGTTGAATTGAAATTTTGATATTAGAGCTTTGTGGATTTATAGAAAGATCAAATTTTGCAATGATCAATATTTTGGCTGAACGCAATTTTCATTATATTGTTTGAAAGGAGACAGATAATAGCTAATTTCTCCAATACTCCGGATATTTTTGTCAGAATTGTTTGGCCATATATCATTTGTGCTGAATTGGAAAGTTATAAAACGAAAGAGCTGCATTTATTATATGGATCTTCAGGCAGAATTCATTTGGAGTTGCAAATAAATTTTTAATTTCTTTGGCAGTATTTTATGTAACTATGTTATGCCAGAATCCGATTTAGACGAAAATATCATTCTGGGCAGTCAATATAATGTTCAGAAATAGTTCATTTTCTGCACTGGCCTAACGATGTGTATCAAACTATTACACTGTGCCAAAAATTAAGATAAGAAATAATTTATTGCCCAATCCATTCTAAATTGGAATGGAAAGCCAGTTTCTGAGTAAAAAGACATTTTTATTTATTTATGCACAAAATTTGAGATAAAGTGGTAACATACAAGGGGTTGTCTTATATCTGGCAAAATATTTCAATTAATTGCTAAAGTATCAGCATTTTACACAGAAGTGGAGACATTATCATTTATCATATGTTCATTATTTGATAATTTTACTTTCAAATTAGATAAAGTTTCATCGATAGGGATTAAAATTTTCTGTCAGTTTTTAGTAAACAGTTGCACATTACAGACAAACAATCATGGAATGGAATTAATTAATTTGGACAAGCAGTGGTACCACTGTCATAAAACATGACTCAACATTTCAAGCATGAAATTTTATGCCAGACTTGGAAATCTTGCTCTTAAATGATTGAGTCTTTTTGATTGGTCAGTATATATATATATATATATATATATATATATATATATATATATATATATATATATATATATATATATATATATATATTTTTAGTGCTAGTTTTGGAGATAGGTAAGGTTTTATTTTGGAGAGGTCAGGATTTGACTCTCTATACTTGAATAACAGGTAAAAGTCTAGTTTCTATCCTTCCATTTAGTCCCCACCTTAAAAAAAGAAAAGGGCAAAATGGTATCAACAATTCTCTCTGTCCAACTGTTTGTTTATCTGTCTGTCTGTCCATAACATTATCTGTTTCATGTGCTGCAACTTCAAAACAATCTGTGATAAAATGATTGCATCTAATTTGCATATGCATATTTGATAAAGGATGTTTCGTATACAACTTTGGCTGTTCTTCCATCATGATCTGGGTGAAAGATCAGTACTGTATATACTTGGTTGTAAGACAAGTCCAACTGGAAAGTTCACAGACCCAGATCTGTTATCTCATAATGTGCTGGCTGATCTGAGTCTGTGCAGTTTTTAGGAATAATCAGTAGAACAAACAGCATAGACCCTGATTGGCAGGAAAATTATGCTATGGCAGATCAGGATCTTTGTTGTTTGCATAAATGAGTATATAAGGTATTTTCAGTGTTTCAATTAAACTATTTAACTTTAAAGCTGTTTTAATATAGTGGGATGAAATTGATCTTGCTGTAAGTAGTTATACCCAGTATTGACATTAAAAAGTAAGGGATGTAATGGTGGTTCTGTTGTTATATAAGAATTTTTTAAAATTGTTTTGGCGTTTTACTGTACTGCATGCAGTACATAGGATATTTAGTTATTGTGGCATTTAGGTAAAGTTTTCTGCACTGGACACTCCACAGTAGCCAATACTGCTGACTTGATAGTAGTATTTGAACCTGTTTCATTTTGGATGACTATGGCCTACTGACTGCTAAACCACCATGCCTCCTGCTTCCATTAATCACCTCTTGCAGCATGCAATAGGATGCATTGGGCAGTATGATAAAATCAGATCTCCACTGTCCTACATGAAGATCTGACAGTGACTGCTTAGGGGTCATGTTCTGGTGACCTTTAAATTAGCCAATGGAAATGCAGCATTTAGAAACTAGAAAGTGAATCAAATCATTTGGCACACATTGATGTTCTTGATCCATAATGCTCAATCTCCCAAATTCAAAGATATAAGACTTTATCTGATTGGTTGATAAAATTAGCAATTTTTGTAATCACATTGGTCACCAGAACATGACCAAAAAGCGATGTCAGAGCTTTATATAGGACAGTGGATATCTGATTTTAATCAGATTGGTTCATTGAACCTCTTCAAAAAGCCAACATGTAAAAACTTGATTTTTGGATCATTACTTGTTGAATATAACAGATTATCATTGACTTAATTCAAATTGCTTGAAATCAATATCATTAAAGAAAGGATTGGGGATGGGGGCACAATAATTTCAGATTGTATACTATTAACTTTTATTTAGAAAGCTTGTAACATGCATATTGACTTTTTGTGCTGTCACATTTTTTTGTGTATTTAGTTTATTTCAAAAAACATCAAATCAATCGGGAGATATAAATATGTTTCAGATTTACTTCCCTGAAAAAAGATGTTTTCCATCATTTGATTCTGTAGTACTATATTAATTTTATTATTATTATTATTATTATTATTATTATTATTATTATTATTATTATTATTATTATTATTATTATTATTTATCATTTGATTCTGCAATACTCTATAGTTTTCTTAGTGATAGTAGTAGTAGTATTGAAGCAATTTGTAATATTGAACTAAATTTTAGATTGGAATACAGGTATGTTGCTTTAATTGCCTTTATGAAGTTCATTTACTCCTACATTTCACAGTAGGTGACTAATTGAGATAACTTGTTTGTTGTGATGTGTGTGATATTGCTCCAACTGAGGTCTTAGATTTTTTTTAATAAAATATCAGTTTATATTTTGGAATTTGTATTGAACAATTTTTGGGACCATTTTTTATCTTTTTTTCTGTTGCATGACATTTTTGTTTTGGAGGGTTTCAACATCTTTAACTTTAATATTTTGCTTCTTGGTGGATATTTACTTTTGGTTGAAATGGTTTGTCTTGGAAATTTTTGCAAGTGCTTGAATGTGTAGTTTTTGTTAACTAGAGTTTGTATTGTACCATATGACTTGACAATGCATGCCCCGTTGTATTTTCAGTGAGATAGTATGACAGTCTGATGACTTGACAATCCATGCCTCTTTGTATTTTCAGTAAGATAGTGTGACAGTCTGATGACTTGACAATGCAAGCCCCTTTTTTATTTTCAGTTAGATAGTATCAGTTTGATGACTTGACAAAGCATGCCCCTTTGTATTTTCAGTGAGATAGTGTCACAGTTTGATGACTTGACAATGCATACCCCTTTTTTATTTTCATTGAGATAATGTGACAGTCTGATGACTTGACAATGCATGCCCTTTGTATTTTCAGTGAGATAGTGTCACAGTCTGATGACTTGATAATGCAATCCCCTTCATATTTTCATTGAGTTGATGTCACATTATTATATTTTACAAGAATCTACTCAGTGAGTTAGTGTCACAGTCTGATGACAGATTTTGTACAGAATAGATAAACCATTTTATCCATATTTATTAATTTTTTGGTCCATAATAAAATGAACAGTAAGCACTTATGTTATCCAGCTTTGTTAAGGATGCAGACTAAACTGTAAATTAATCAGCAGCCTTGTCAGATATCAGTATGCCTCATTTGAAACAATATATTCATTTGTATAGGCCTTTACCACTTAGCATAGAATTTTCTCCAGGTCATGCAGTAAATGAGACAAATAGGAGGATGGTTACAAAAGATGGCTGCGAATAATTTAAAGTGAGGTAGAAACAAAGATTCATAACATCATATGAAAACCATTTTTTTTCAACAGTTTTATTGAGTTTTTGTCTCACCTGCATAAAGATGGTAAATAATAATCATCTTCTACCAGCTCTGGAAAGAAAATCGGCAATGTCAAAGTTTTTCAATAAACTTTTTTAAAAGTCATCTATCTTCTACCTCAGTTTTGCAATCTAGTTGAACTCTTTACTTTATCTACATAGACCTATAGGTCTAATGTTTATGCCGTGATATGCTAGTAGTTTCCGTCTTGCTGTCTCTCATACTTAAGCATCATAGACAGCTATGTCATTTGCTTTGGTGTTTTTTAAAATATATTTTTGATGTGATGTGATTATGATATTTAAGATAGCTTTAACAATTTTTCAGTCGGTATCCTACGTGCGGTGTGGCAGTTTATAATTATTTCTAGCACTGGGGTATCATGTGCCGCAAACGCAAACGTAGCATGATTTCCTACCCAGTCACATTATCCTGACACCAGGCTGACCAGGCCTAAAACTAACCTCTTAATGCTGATCATCAAGTGAGGCAGCTGTTAGTAACATTTTTGTAAGTCTTTGGTATGACTCAACCAGGGATTGAACCCACAACCTCCTGCATCTGAGGAAGATGCTCTAACCACTAGGCCACCGGAGCGGTTTATTTTTTATGTGTCTTTAACAATTGGAGTCAAATCCAGTAATGAGGAATCATGTCCCACCAAGTCACATTATCCTGACACCAACACTAACCTCATAATGTTGAGTGCCAATCGATGCAGCTGCTAGTACCATATTTATAAGTCTTTGGTATGGCTTAGGCCACTTGAGCGATTTTAACTGCGTCAAAGTTTTGTATGAAATTTTTTTCAAAAGTTACATTTCGTTGCATTCATGTGAAATTTTACCATAAGATTACTATGTGCCTGAAGATTATACACTGATACATTAAGCTTCCCATTTTGAGTATCTTGCTGTGTACTATATATACTTGCTTATAAGATGAGTCCAGTTGCAAACTACACAGAGATCTGTCATCTCATCATTTACATGCATATCTGGGTTTGTGCAGTTTGTTAGGGACAATCAGTTGCAAAGACAACATAGACCCTGATCTGCAGGCACATTGTGCTACAGTAGATCAGGATCTTTGTTGTTTGCAGTTTGATTCAACTTATAATCAAGTATTTATGGTAAGGAGAAAGCTTGGTTAGTCACTATGAACAATGCTAAAGTTTTGTGTTAAAATATTTTGAATGTCACATATCGTGTACATTAGTGGTTGCATTGAGTGGAAACCTAGGTGTGTTATTGCAATAGATCTGCTGGGAGCTGCTGTTGTGCTTGATTTTGCACACTTCGGCAGAAAGTGAGATTCGTCATTATAAACATTTTTTTTAAGTCGCACATTTCAGTGTCAGTTACTATATTCAGCTGAAAACTGCAGTTGATTTCAGGGCCTCGGCAACCTATTTTACATAGCATGTCACTTTTTCTGGATTAATTACAAAATGAATGAGTGCATTCCACCAGCAAGAGGGCAGCACTGTTAAAATCAAGATTTTTGGCTGACCATCTCATGCCACACATAGTCTTTCATGTGCTTGTGTAACGTATGCTGTTGGTTGACAACCCATGGTTTATATGCTAGTTTGTCTTGTCTTGCCTCCTTGATAGTTATGGTCAACAATGTTAAATTTTTGTGTGAAAATTTATCAAAGTCAGATACAGTAGTTGTGTTGGTAGGCATATAGACATATGTGAGGCAATGAATTCTGCAGAACACTTGTGGACACCAATGAAACAGTGGGTATTTGGAACACTTGGTTTTATTAGTCATAGACCAGAAGAGAGTATGATATGACCTGTCAACTAGATGTCCTTCCATCCTTTAATACAAGTTTGTTATTACTTCTCATATGAAACAACCATGATCATTGCCATGAAAGTTTACACAAATATTTTGTATCTAGGTTTGGTCTGGTCCTAAATAAGAATAATCACAGCAGCAGCCATCTTGAAAATCTTGTCATTATGTCAGCCGAATGGATGGTCATAAACTACATTTAGTTTACACTAAACGACTTTATACTCCTCTTGAATATGGTCAGATCAACAAGGGCTTTTCACAAAAGTGGTAGTAATGAAATCGGTGCCAAATTTGACATCCCTAATGGTTAACACAAATGTCGTCTTGGCAATCTTGTTATTGTGTCTGAATGGAAAGTCATATCAGGATGGGTTTTTCACCAGAAAACTACTTGCAATATCAAGGTGATACAACTTTTTTTTAAAAAGACATCAGTCTGACTTCTAATGTGACCACCATGGCAGGAATCTTGCAAATAATCGTGTTATTGCTACTTTTTCTAAACGGAAAGTCGTATTGACATGGGGTTTCCATGAGAAGACTAATTATAAGATCTTCATGGTCCTGACTGAAAATGGTGCAAATCTGATTTCAAATTTGGCCGCTGCAATGAACATAGTGAAATCTTGTTGTCACAAGTCCTACATTGATGATCATAGTAATGTGGGGTTTTCACCAGAAGTCTTCTGATGGTGACTGATTTGTCCTGAATGTCCTTATAGTTTATATGGCTCCCACAGTTTCTTTTCACTCATGAATATTAGAGATAGCTTTAACATTCAGCAGTTAAAATGATGAAATTGTCTTATCTTGAATTTCTAAAAATTCTTTTCAGACAGTAGAGCATCAGTCTCTTCAAGGGACTCTTGTTTGTTAAGTTTAACACAGTGTCCAATAATGTTGGAATAGTGGTTGATTCATATGACTTAGAATTTATAACAATGGTTAATCAATATTTGAGATAATGATGCCCCATCCTGTATTGGGCTGAAGTACCCCATCTGTCATCATGCATTTCAGCAAAATTATTCATCTTTCGAAAAACAGTATTAACAATTTAAAGTGCATTTATTACTCAGCATTTTGCAAATATTCTTGCTTTGAGATTGATGAAGATTGTTTTTTTAATGACAATAAATAATCCAAAAAGTAAATGTAAGACTTTCAGTTGGAATACAAATGTCATCATTAAATTAGCTTCTGCAGAGAAAGTGAAAGTAGACTGGATTAATTTCTGACAACTTTGAAATGCTTCAATCAATATTAATTTATAAAGTCACTCAGTCCCAGTTTCATTTAATAGTTACAGTATATACACAAAGAGAAAATGATGTTTGGACTTGGCATACTTTCAGTCCTTAGTAAAATATTTATGGCGTGCTTCCATCTTGGAGAGGGTATATAGATAAAGTGTTATGCTTACCAATTCATTTGTGCTCCACCATCATGGCATAGCTATTGTAAATTTTCACTTAGTAACATTTGAAGTACTTAATGCATTGAAACCAAGTTTGATGTGACAGTTTACATTAGCAAAAGTTAAATCAAGTTTGATTTTCATTATTTCCCAACAAAATTTTATTCGCCAGTAGTTATATAACAAATTTAACCTTTCCATACTGGTGGGACATCTGTGTTTTCTGGATATATTTTTAGTTAAGTGTTTAGTGAAATTTAAAATTTGATGTTTATGTTGTATATTTCTGTCAGTCTACTGTTGCTACTGCAAAGCCCCAGCTGGGTTGGGTTCTTTCCAAGAGCGGGGTCATGTGCTTACACCCTGTGAGGTAGGGATGTTGAAAAGGTACAGTGTGCTCTCTGCATATGACAAGAGTTGACTAACAAGGGTGGGAGTTATGGTTTGATGGTGAGCATGCCAGAATTATGACTGAAACAGCATATGTTTGAATCCTACCATTGGATTAGCTTTGGGTGGCTTGTGTTCTTGGGCAAGGTGTTCTTGGGCAAGGCATTTTTACTGCCTTGGCACTATATTCTTGTGTTGTTTGTCCATATAAGTCAGAACATTTATATGTTATGTGTATGCTATGTTATGTGTAAGCTATGTTATGTGTATGCTATGTTATGTGTATGCTATGTTATATATATATGCTATGTTATGTGTTAATATTTATTTACTTATCTTTCACCCACTTGGATTGTCATTTAGTTTTAATACTGTTTGGAAGACTGGGCTGTTCGAAGCTGATGAAAGTGACTGTTTCTGTGTAAAACAGCATAAAGTTCACAGATTTGGCTTGACCTTTAATACAACAATGAATTTGTACAGCATTTGCATTTTTGTTTCCTGAACATACATTTATTACATTTAAAATATATATTAAAAGAACTAAAAAAATGTTTTTTGCTTTTTTTATATACAGCTTACCTCTGAAATACAGGCAGTGAAAATATCTATGCCTAGTTGGCAGTCTTCAGTGAGATGCACATCAGAAGAAAGGCTTTTAGATGTGTACACTCAAACTCAAATAAATCCAATCTAAATATAACATCAAATTAATGAAATAAGTAGGTTTTATAAATAAATTCATGGTTTCACACATTGCTCATTTTAAAACAAAGATTGGCAATGGGGAAGTTAAGGAAATACTCTTTTCTAAAATGTGTTAACCTAAGAAGCATGACCATTGCAACAGCCTGGCATCCAACATGGATGCCTAGATGTCTATTTTTAAAATCTTGTTTTCACTATCCCTTGCATGATTTGTGTGATTTTGATTTTTTTGACATAGCTTTAACAATTTTCATTCATATCTTTTCGATGTCTCCAGTGTTTCAATTTATAGTAATGTCTAGCACTGGGTCATCATGCCACTGGAATGTAGCATCATGTCCCACCCAGTCACATTATCCTGACTCCAGGCCAACAAGTCCTAACACTAACCTCTTAATGCTGAGCATCTAGTAAGGCTGCTGTATCTACCAATTTTATAAGTCTTTTGTATGACTCTGCCAGGGTTTGAACCCATCATCTCACACATCCAGGGCTGACACTCTAACCACTGGACCACATGAGCAGTATATGATGTTGTCACTAAAAACGTCATCTGTCATGGTAGTGGTCTGAAATGAAAATTTTGTTTCTGGCATCCAACATGGCTAGCATAGTGATGAGTTTTGAAAATCATATTATTGTTACTTATCCTTGATAGTCATGTCACAACAGTGTTATAACCAGAAGACTTCTTTGGATATGTAGTTCATCCTGAATATATTTGTGTTTTGTTTTGTTTTTAAATGTTAAAAAATATTTTTATTAATGTAACCTTACTTGGTAGGTGGGCAGGTCTTAACAGCAGCTGAGTTCATTGATTTTTTTATCTTTGATGTCGAGGTAAAAAACCATGACAAATTTTATTGTGCTTGTGATGGTATTACATAAAACTTAAAATAATTTTGCTGCCAACTTTGTTATGTTGAAGTTGGAAGAAGTGGACATTTCATGAATTTTTTTGTGGTCTGTAAAGTCATTTTCTTCAAGGGCTCTTGTTTTAGTTTAAAAACAGTTGGATAAAATTGGGACTTTATCTTGTAATTTCAGGATGAAACCTGCTCAGTATTGAAGAAAACTGATGTCAAGTAAATTGCACAGGTTTTTAATTATGCATGATTTTGAGTTATTTCATATTGTAATAGAAGTCTTTTTGTATTGAAATTAGGTTGATTTTATTTTGAACTCTTTTGCATTTTTTTTTTTTTTTTATTGCTGGGGGGTTCTTGTTGCTTTATCTAACACAGTTCATGTGACAAAACCCCACCTGGTACCCCCCTCTGTTGAACTCCAAGTATCCAATACACATAGTTTTATCTGTTCAAGAATTCTGGTTAAATGTAAGTTTTCTACTGTTCTATGTGTTGCTCTTTACAATCAAAGAAGCAGAAATCAATTTTTTGGAAACTTCCCAAAGAACTTAAAGGAAAACATAATTTCTCTGAACCTTTTACTATGTACTGAAAACCCCTCTCTAATCTGAGAACCATCTTTTGATGTATAGCTTTCAAATATATTGTTATTTATATGAGCCCTGGGGCAAATAATAAGCATGAAATAATTCCAATTTCATGTTTAGTGAGGTCAGGTGTTTTTTTTTATAAGTATGAAGTGCCATGTTAATAAGACTTGATAGAGGAAGGGCAATAAAGGATGGTTTACCATCTGTACTTGCTTATAAACCATAAATTGAGTCAAACTGCAAATAACAAAGGTCTGTGTAATTCAACAAACAGACTCTGAAACTTCTTCAGAGTTGAATTTTGCTTGCAATATTTAATGACTTGTGCTATGATCCTGATACATGGCCCTTCCCATGAAGGTGACTTAACACTAAAAACAGTTAAACATTACCTTTTCACTCCACTGCCCACAATAATTTGTGGTCCTAAATTTCACTGAATAATCAAATCATAGTGGTTCATAATCATTGATATATGTGATTTATTTTCATAAGTAGATGGATAACTAATTTCAAAGTTTTTGCAGGACATTTTTAAAATTTGTTTGGGGGGTTGGGGTTTAATAAATTCATGGATTGTGTGATGTGGTCCTAATGTTTCCAGAGAAGGATCATTATTCATTGGGACTTTAAATTTAAATTTAAATGATTTAAAATCGATTAAAATTGAAATGACATGAAATAGTTTGAATTTTGTTGTCATCATAATTAGATAGTAAACATTACATAATTAAATTTGTGATGGATTAATATGAAGTGATGACTTCTTTGGAACCTTATGTTTTGTTGAGCTCTACTGGCCGTAGACCAGAAGAGATTATGGGATGACCTGTTGTCTGTCATCTGCTTCCATTGTCAATCTTCTGATGTCCAACTGTGCACGAGGTTGTATTGCTGCTTCTCTTAAAGGTCTTGGAGGATTTTCATGAAACATCACACTTAATTTATTCAAAGTTCCAAAAGATTGTTCTGTATGAAAATAGTACCACTCAAACTTCCAATATGAAAATTGTGTCATTATTATTATTATGACTTTATTTAAAGAGGGTAACTCAATTAGCTAAGAACTAATCTGCCTTGAGGCCCTCATTTAAAGGAATTTATTTATTTTTGCTGCATCCCTGAAGCCATTGTATATACTGGGTTTGGAAAGAGGAAATAGAGTGGGCATTTCTAATCTGCGGAATAATGGCCATATCAGAATGAGGATTTTACTAAAAGACTAATTCTGGTTTGGTCTTAACCCTTTACCTCCTACAAGCGCCTTTTGGCTCTCTACTGCAGTTGCATACAGGCGCCTTTTAGCAATTTACCCAATTCTTTTGGCAATTCTTTAAACAGCAGCCATTTTGAGCATGTTTTTGTAGCACCACCTTTGGGTAAAACCCCCTATTAGATACTACATTCATTGTTGAGAATGATCATTATGTCAGATCACATGGTCACTGTTTTTGCTTTGGTAGAAATCTGCTATTTAAAATACATAGGTCATAACTGTCTCGTATTTTCCTTTGGACAAAATGGCAGTTTCTGATATTGTTCAGTACTTGCTCAAGTAGAATCACAACTGTGAAAGCTTCAATAACTTAGGTAAAGGCTCTGATACTAATGTAGGTAGCGATTCGCTTTTATAAATTAACAAATTAAACTGAGTTAGTGATGTAGATGCAAAGAACTTCTAAATTTTGAGTATGAAGAATTGTCACTACGGTTGATCATGCGGCTTCACTGACTTGATAGTGAATGAGTCTCAAGATTTTAAAGCACATACAAAATTCTTTTTGTGAAAAATAATTATACAGCTCTAACAACCATATTTTACTCCTAAATCTTTCCATACAAAATATATGTGTACCAAAAACATAAAATGGTTAAAATTGCTGTTAAATGTAACATACACTTCACTAATTAACAGGCCTATGTACAACAGACTGCAATGTGTAACTTTGCTACATGCATATCAAAGGGCTAAAATGCCATACACACTATGAGGGAAAGGGTTACATGAAGACATGGAATATGGCCACCATCAAAGTCAGGTTACTGTTACTGCTGATCCTCAGTAGTAAGTCATATCCACATTGTTTTGTTGTTTAAGCAGAAGACTTTTCATGACCTCTATTTGGCCCTAAATGAAAATGGTATCAACCTAACAGCAGCATTGATACCTATGTTGAAAATCTTGATATCACTACTCCTAGATGGATGGTCATATTGCCACAAGGTTTTCATTATAAGACTTTTTCTGATGCTGATCCTAAATAAAATTGGTGCCAGTCTGACTTCCAATACAGATACCATAGCAGTCAGCTGTAAAATCTTTTCACCCCTACTTCTCAAATATAGAAATTTATATATACATGGGGAATTTAACAAAAGATTATGTGTTAAGTCCTGTGGGCCTTAAATCAAACTGGTGCCAATTTGACATCCTATATGGCCACCTTGTTAGCATTCTTAAAATGTTAGACTATATATGGCAGCCGGTATATTTGGAGGAGGAATAACTTGGAAGGACAATGGGATGAACCACCAACCCATAAAAAGCTACTGGCAAGCTTTCTCATGAGCCAAAATGTAAACCCGCATTGAACAGTGGTGAAATGTGAGTTATCTGTAAATGTGAACATCTTAGACCACTACGCTATCCAAGGGCACCTTACTTCATATGAATAGATGTACTTATTGAAATGGGATTTTCACAAAAAGACTTTGATATCTCAGTTCAACCAGAATTAAAATGGAGATAATCTTACATCCAATATGGTTGCCATGATGCCATGCCTATTAAAAATCCTATTACTGTTCCTGCACCTGAAAGGATGCCCATACCAATGTGGGGTTCTCACCAAAATAGATCTAATAATGTCTTGTTCATCCTAAATGAAAATTGTTTCAGTCTTGCTTCAGATATGGGTGCCACAGATTCCTTTTTTAAAATCATGTTAGTACTCAGAAATATCAGAGATGGTTTATGCACTTAGCAGTTAAAAATAAAAGAAGGAATCAGATCTGAAATATCTAGAAATTTTCTTTTCATTTAGTAGTGTTAACCCCTTTGAGGGACTCGTTTTTTTAAAATCTAATCATCCATACATACATACATACATACATACATACATACATACATACATACATACATACATACATACATACATACATACATACATACATACATACATACATACACACACACATACACATACATACATATACACACATATACATACACATATGCATACACATACATACACACATACATACACACACATATGCATACACACATACATATACACACATGTGCATGCACACATATATATATACACACACATACATGCATACATGCATACATACATACATACATACATACATACATACATACATACATACATACATACATACATACATACATACATACATACATACATACATACATACATACATACATACATGATCTTATTGATGAAGTAGATCAAGGTCTGCAGTAATCATGTTATCAGTCTGTCCATTTGTCTATTCAGCTCTTTGTCTTTCCTTTCATCCATCCAACAGCAATTTGATTTCTGTAAAATATCTTTAATGGGAAATGTTAGATTTGAAATAAATTTTGTTTTCAGCTCTATGTTCCTGACACCTTGAAAAAGTTCAGATTTCTGTGTCATCATTTAGATGAGTTATGACCCCTGATTGCTGTTTTTGTTTGATTTCAATCTGATTTGGCTTGCAGCTTGATATAGATGAGTCCTTGTGTAACTCTAATTTCCAGTGTTCTAGAATATCATTTAAAGAATGTATGCCCAATATTGGCTGGCTTCCTGACTGTGTTTGCCACAGCATGGTTTTAGGTAGATTTAACCAGTTTGGCTTACAGGTTTAAATGGATAATATCTAAAATGTTTGCAATGTCCAGTGTTCCACAGTTTCAGTTACAAGAGTTATTGCCCCTGATTGCCCTGCCACTTGACTTTAATTTCCACAGCATATCTATACCAATGTTTGTTGGGTTTTATCCAGTTTCAACAAGCAGCTTTATATGGACAGAACCTTTTTTGAGTTTCCAGCATTCCTTCACGTCATTATGGGCTTTATGCCCTTGGATTGCCATAGGTTCTGATTTTTGTTTGTACATTATTACATTATCTTGGACTTGAACTAAAATTTTGCACACAGTTTTATGTTAATGAGGCCATATAATGTCTTCAGTCTCCACATCATCACATAGGGGAGTTGGTGTTCAGACTTTCCATGTAATTTTACTTTGTTTTCCAATACAATTTCCTAAATTTAAAACCCCAAAAACTAAATCATAATGGACAGAATCATTTTTGATGCACCCATTGCTGGTAACATTTGTTCTGGTAATTATATATGCAGAGAAAATCCGTAAGCTGTCCTTGTATAATAGCAGGGTCTACACTGGTCATTCTACATATAATTTCATGTCAACAGCAAAGATCCAGGCATTCAAATCTTAAATCTCTGAGCTTTAGTCTGAAATTGAGTTCTTTGATCAGCCCAGCTCCTCAAAAACCATGTTTCAACTGTAACAGTTTGTGATTGGTCATAACTAAAAATTTGAAAGTTAAAAGGATGGCAGTTAAGAGCCATAACTCTACTCAAATTTAAGCTTGAAAGTTTCATGATTTCAAACTTAATCTGTGAACAGAATTTGGAGAAAAAAATTTGGGTCTATGCTGTTTGAAGTTGTTTATTCATAATAAGCATGATACAGTCATTAAAAAAATGACTATTATTAATTGTGTGAAATTTGTTACATTATTGGGAGTACTTTTATTAGTACAGTATAAGTTGAATGATTTTATTGTTGCTAGGCCAGATAATAAATCACTGTGGCTGATATTCTTTGATCTGGTGTTTTTCATATAGTTTTATTTTGAACCTTAGGAAGTTTTGATGCCCTCAGGTAGTCCTAGGTCAATCACCTTTTTGTCAGGTTACAATATTTATTCATCTCTAAGGATTTAATTACTGCCATTTTATTGTTTTGCACATAAAGGTTTTGGCAGTCTGTTATTTGGTATTGTTCAATGTGTTTTGGTTGATTTTTGGCTTTTTTTTAAATATAGTGGCAAACAGTTCCAACATTATCAGTTTTGATCATAACACTTGGAAAACACTTTCAAAAATAATTTTTAATTTGAAAAATTATTAAATATTCTTCTTACTGTATCTTGATAATACAAAAGAATTTATGTATATGCTTGCGTGACCTTGCCTTTTTATTTGTTTGTTTCTTCAGACACATCCATACATATTTTGAATGACATTCATTAAGACTTAGAAGTCCTTTTTTTCATTGAGACAAAGAAATCTATATTTTCCTTGAGACATAGAAATTCAAATCTTCATTGAGACAACAGTGCACATTTCCATACTTTGACATTCATTAAGATATATAGGTCCTTTTTTTCATTCATACATAGAAGTCCTTATTTTTCATTCCGACATACCAGTCCACATTTCCATACTTTGAATAACATTGTCAAAAGTTTACCAAGAAAACAACATGTGATTCCATCTTGAGTAGCCTTGCATTCAGTAGTGAAAAAATAAGTTTCTATAAGTAGTCAAACTTTCAAGAAAATTTGAAAATTGGTGAGAAATAATTTTGATATTTGAGACATTTACTGCTCATCACCTACTCTCATTGACACTAAAATCTCTTACAGTAGAAACTTTTCATGATGATGCATATAGAAGAATCTTTTCCCCAAACTAGGTCACTGTCACCTAATTTATTCAGAAAATAGTGAAATGAACTGAATGTCAACAATTTTTAATTCAGACAGGTATCCAACCAGTATCTCACAACAGAAGTCAACTTTTAATAAACTTGAAACTGGTGCACATTGATTAACTTTATGTGACCAAACTGGAACCACTTTTTTCATATTTTTGCTGATGCAACTCAGGTGAGACCTCATAGTCTTTGGTAGTATGGACTTCCACTATGAAAGCCTTGGCACCAAGTTGCTTTGGTGGTATGAAAACCTCAGCACCAATGTACTTTCATAACGTAGACTTCCAGTTTGAAAGTCTTGTTACCAAGTTACTTGTCATTATTTCTTCCATTACAAAAACTTCAGCATGAAGGTATGTATGTGAGTAATTTGGATTTTTAATGTATCTTTAGCAATTTTTCAGTTACTTCACATCTGCAGTGGGGCAGTTTTTAGTGATGTCTAGCACTGAGGAATCATTCTGCATGCATTTATCGTGATGTGATGTCCCACCCAGTCACTTATCCTAACACCAGGCCAACCAGTTCTAACACTAATCTCTTAATGCTAAGCACCTAGTAAGGTAGCTGTTAGTACCATTTTTATAGTCTCTGGTTTGACTCATCTGGTGTTTGAACCGAGACTTCCTTCATCTGAGGTGGAAGTTCTAACCACTAGGCCACCAGAATGGTGAATACTTCTGCCTGAAAGTCCTTTTTGGGTATTATGGACTTCACTATAAAAACTTCAGCACTAAGAAACTTTGGTAGCAGAACTTCCACAGTTAAAGCCTCAAAACCAATGTGCTTTGGTAGTATGGACTTTTACTTTAAAACCCCCAGTACCAATATTTTTAATGTTGTATTTCCTGTTTAATGTTGCAGGACATTCCTCTTGATGATTTGAAGAAAAGATGTATGGAACAGCTAGAGGTCATGTCCAAGAAAAGAATCCACAGAATTTTGGCAGGTAGATCAACTTTTTCCTCAGAATAGGAATGAATATTTTTAATCGAGATTAAAAGCCTAAGCTTTTTCAAATTGTGAATTTACATTGTAGATGCAAAACCAAGTTAATTCCACTTACAAGTAATTTGACTGAGTTCATCAAATGCTATCTGCCGTCCTTTCCCTTGGGAAATTGTTCCATTGCCCTGGGATTCATGATGTTATTAATCATAATGTCATTAGAAATGAAATTTCCAATTTGCAGTTTGGTGTAATTTTATCAGATTAGGGAAACATGTCAACCACTGGGATATGGAAGAGCTAAACAGTTTGATGGTTGATTGGATAAAACACAGAGGTCAAGAGTGTAGGTTAAATATAATTACAAATGACTACATTTTTCTTGAAAAAAAAAATCGGTTGTTCATTATTACAGAACTCAATAAACTGACATTGTTTAACTACAAGCAAATTTGAATTCCATGTAGGCAACTTAGTGGTACTGTCTAGTATGTATGCATTTAATTTGACCTTTTGACCTCTAACCTCTTTTAGGTGATGATCCTTCAGAAATATCTTCCTCAGGAACAGAGGATGAAACCAGTGATGAGGAACAAAACAAAAGTAAGTGCATGGAGTGTGTGTGTGTGTGTGTGTGCATGCATTAAGGTTGAAGTGATTCATTTTTTTGCAGGAATGATACACATCTATACAAAAGATGAAGAATCAATATAAAACGATACTGTATGCAGGTTATTTTAGTTTTCATCAGTCATGAATAATTATTATTAATTTGCCTTGATATTTTTAAATACAGAATTCATCTGAAACAGCAATTACAATCCTAGGTACTCATTTTAATTAGCAAGAACAAAAAGGCTGTTTAGAATACTCTGATCTTTGTCTGCAAATGAAAACAAAGTGACATGGTTCGTAATTTGCCTCTGTCCCCATTCCATGCTATTATCTTAACCCATCGGCATATTCAGGATACATTCCAATCATGCTCTTCATGTACAGTGAAGAATTTTACTCATAATTGCATAACCCCTTTTACACAAAGATTCTATATTGAGTGTTGGGGCCCCGAGTGGAGTGGTCTAAAGTGCTCACCTGTACTGATCACTGCCATCTCACCTCTGTCTTCGTGAGTTGAGTCTGGACTCGGCTAAGGTGGGTAAGTGAGAAAGCCTGCTAGTAGCTTCTCGTGGGTTGGTGGTTCTTTCCTGGGTTTTCCAGGTTACTTCCTCCACCATTAATACTGGCCGCCATGTATAGCCTGTCTTGTGCTGAAAAATGGCATTAAACCCTACAGCAACTACAACAACAGCAACTACATTTAGTGTTATTTTGTCTATTTTGGTCAATTTGAAAGCTACACTTCCAGTTTGTCAAACAGTGAAATATGTTACATTAGAGTCTCATAGGTGCTTATACTTGTTCTGGTCCAGGTTAAATAATAACTACCAATCATGAAATTATTGTGGCTTATTCCCTTGCCTGACAAACAGGAAGTACTGTAGAACCTGTCTTGAAAGACCACCCTTTCTGCCAGAAAAATTTGGTCTCTCAAGACAGGTAGTCTCTTTTAACAGGTCACAGTGCTATATAATCATTAATTTTGTGCATTGAGAATATGGTCTTTAAAGACAGGTGGTCTCACATAGCAGTGGTCTTTCAAGACAGGTTTCACTGTACATGTAATGGCCACAGAGAAACTTTGCACAAAAGTTATTAATATGTAGTACTTAAACAAAGATGCTGTCAGGGTGTGTGATTGTGTGAATCATGCAAAATTTGTACAAATTCGCACACATAAAGAACAGTGATGCAAGTAAGTTGAAAGTCATGCATATGAAAATGTGCTCGGCGAAGTAAGCAATTTTTATTTAACCGTTTCTGTTGTGACATCTGTTTTTTGGGTAGGCGGCTGTTTATAATATATTCTTGAAGCATGATATGAATGGTTGTTAAACTAAATTTGACTGGCACAATGTGCCCTGGAATAAGCATTATGTCGTTGTTTGAAACTGCCATGAGGGATATCTTACAAACCTGTGTTTAAAATATTGGCTACCTATAAAATTCCAAATGTCATTTTTATTATGTTTTCATTTGGCAAATAATGGTTAGTAATAATGATGACAACAAAAATTGTTTGTTATGAAGCATTTTGGATTATTGGAGCTGGGAAATTGTTGATGGAGAAACCAGTGAGTGATTTGGAACCCAAAAATGGTATTAAATACAAGTCAGATATACATGTTGGATGGAAAAAATAGATGGCATGACAGTCAGTCTCCCTTTGAGCAGTATTTCCAAATTAAATGTAGAAAGAGCAGAATACTGTATATATTCAAAATATACATAATTTAAAAGTAGAATGCAGATTTCTTTTTTATGAATCAATTTAGCCCTGCGGATCATATGCTACAAAACCATACAACCATATCACGGTTAAGATAAACTGAATACACAAGGATAAAGAAATGAAATTAAGAAGTCAAGATATTTCTTTAAATACCTCTGTCTGCACAAGCAGACTGTAGCATTGATAGACTAAAAACCCTAATACAGAATCATGGAATAGATAGGAAATCCTGGCAGCATCTCTCCTTCAATTGTACCCTTGTTATGCAGAGGTATTTAACCAGTGAATGAAGGTGCTGATAGAATTAATAAAATTACCACAGAATCATTAAGAGGTTAGGTTTCAAAATCACTCAAGTTTATCACCTTATGTAAAATTGTTAAAAACCATTAAATAGGACAGGTGTAGTAGATAGTTTTCCTTCTTCACAAACAAATACAAATACCTGTGGTCGTATCAATCCTTTGCATCTGCAGGAAGTACATTGTGATAGATTTTGTTGGTTTTAATTCTCATTCCAATGTAGCGATTTGTTCTTGATGAGATTTTTTGCATGAGGAAATTGCTTTATTTCTTCTGATTTTGAAGATAGCATATCATAATGTCTTCCAAGTTTAAGTGAGACATGAACTTGGTAATAAGATGTTTTCAAAGCATTCATGCCATGCAAAACAATGGGCAAGGTGGCTAAAGTGAGTTAAATGGCTTAAAACACTGAATAAAACTCACTGATAACCAACAGGTATTCTGTGTGGAAGTATTTTTGTTTTCTTGTCACTGATGAGAATTGCATCTAAATATATGATAACTGTATCTCTCTCTTTAATCTGCATACTGGAAATTCAACCAGTATGTCAACATAAATAAAAAGGCACCACCTACATTGAAGATGGAAAGACTGTCAAGTTCATATTGTGTATCAATGTGAATTGTATCACAGGCTGTTTATTGTGAATGGTATTGAATCATAGCACAGGTGTATTGTTTCACCCCAAGTATGTATATACTGGAACATGTTTTAGAATCATGCACAGTTGTAATTGTTGTTGTTGTTGTTGTTGTTGTTGTTGTGGGTTTAATGCAACTTTTAAGAACATGATAGTTTATACATGGCAACCAGTATAACTTGTGATGCAAAATAAAGGGAGAACAACTGACCCACATGAAGCTACTAGCAAACTTTCTCACATGAGCACATAGACCAAGCCAGACACTTGAACTCATACAGACAGAGATGAGGTGGTAGTGAATAGTAAAAGCAGGAACTTTTGATATTTCTCAAATCACTTTAGACATTTAACACTTTTGACTTTGTCAAAACACTTTAGACAGTTAACACTGTAGACATTTGTCAAATCACTTTAGACATTTAACACTTTTGACATTTGTCAGATCACTTTAGACATTTAACACTTTTGACATTTATCAAATCACTTTAAACAGTTAACACTGTAGACATTTGTCAAATAACTTTAGACATTTAACACTTTTGACATTTGTCAAATCACTTTAGACATTTAACACTTTTGACATTTGTCAAATCACTTTAGACAGTTAACACTTTTGACATTTGTCAAATAACTTTAGACATTTATCACTTTTGACATTTGTCAAATCACTTTAGACAGATAACAATTTTGACTTTTCTCCAAACACTCATGACATTTGTCAGAATAAGGTTCAATGAAACATCTGATATTCCATATAATTAGTGAAGATAATGATTTTTTCTTCTTTAAGTATCCTCCAGATATCATAAGGCCTTTCATATTTTTGAAATATTAATATGAATGATGCTAATGAAAACATTAAACAACTTCGCCAGACTCCTCAAAAGAATTTGACAAAATTTTATTGACATCATCCATGCTTCAAAGACTTCCAGCTCCATTTAAATGATGCCAATAGAATATGGCTACAATTACTAAAAATTACAAAATTCAACTTGGCATTTTCAAAAGCCACTGAATTGAATTGGACCAAATTTTTATAAAAGGTTTCCTAGCATCATGCAAACCTTTGTAAATTTGTTTCAATATCGCCATTAGATTTGGATGCAATGTCTGAATTTTAAAAGTCTTAAAAGCAGCTTCACAAACACACACACACACACACACACACACACACATATATGTATATATATATATATATATATATATATATATATATATATATATACACACACGTACACACACACACACACTTTCTTAAAGGTTGATGACCTATGCTGAAAATTGATCATGCTGAACAGAAAAGATGTTAAAAGCATGGCATGTAAAAAAAAATTATGAATCTAAGGGTAATATTGGAAAGGTTCTGGAATTTTACCTCCTTGTTTTTCATCCAGTTCAAGAAAGGTTATGTTACAGTATTTGTTACAATATTTGTTAAAGTATATTTAATTTTAACATGTCAGATTAGAATATTTGCTATAAATACTTGCTCCATCAGTACATAATCTAAGTAAAATACATTTATAATATTTTTCATTTCAGAGAGTACTTGCTTGGACAGTAAATATTTTTTTTTTCAGAGCTAATATCACAGAGTATGTGAAAGTGGGGCACAAAAGGTCATACAGATAACCACCCCACTTGTTTAGCATGTAATATTGGCACACACAGATGGTTGTTCTTTTTTGCTGTTTGTGGTCAGACAAATTTGAGACCATGCCAATAATCCACTTTCTATAAGGGAAGTAAAAAGTATCCTTCTTTCTCCTCATCTCATTAATCCCATCACGGTATGGATGTTCTTGCTTTCTGATGGATATGGTATCTTCCTTTTTTTGTTTTTAAAAAATACTGCCCTCTTGTGGCCAGAATGTTCCAAGTCAAGCAGAACTTGGAATGTACCCATCAATCCCAGAAGAGTATTGGATCTTCACTCCTCATGTACCCATCAATCCCAGAAGAGTATTGGATCTTCACTCCTCATGTACCCATCAATCCCAGAAGAGTATTGGATCTTCACTCCTCATGTACCCATCAATCCCAGAAGAATATTGGATCTTCAGTCCTCATGTACCCATCAATCCCAGAAGAGTATTGGATCTTCACTCCTCAATCACAGAATGTATGGGATCTTTTTCTCTCTTAGAGAGATGTATTGCAGTAGAGTATGGGATTCCTTGCTCCTAGATTCCAGGATGATATGGGATTTTTCATGCCCTGTACGGCAGGAATGAAACCCTTGGATCTGATAATGATTATGATGATGTCATCTGTCATACCTGACAGGAATCGATGATGTGTCCCTCCCAATGGAGGAAAGTTATTGGCCTGATAAAAGCAAAGAGCAAATGGCTGATCACTCAGAACCTCCCTCTTTGTCTTCTAATATGAGCTCTCCATCATTATTACCCAACTGGTCTATGACTAGTGACTGGTCTTATAGCACTGGGCACCAGTCTTCTCATGCCAGACACCAGTGAGTAGAACCCTATAATTGGTTTGAGAACAGGGATGTCAGCCAAGTCTGTTTTTCTGAGCAGATTGGATGTTATATCAGGATGTGGGCCTCTGCTTTGTCTGCTCAGGTGGAGGTACACAAAGAGGAGGGTTCCAGTCTCTCTCTAATGATCTAGGAAGAATGAGAGGCTGTCTTGTCTTCCTAAAATGTCTTCTACTAAGGGCAGTCTATCACTCTGTGTGAGGAGTTGTCTATAAAAAAAAGATTTTCTCCAGTGGGGGAGGCTCTCAGGGCATCTGCTGCTCCTGCATTTCTTGAAGGTCACGGAGTATTCCCATATTTTTGTAAGAGGGAAAATAGTTTGCCAGGTTACAGAAAAGGGTTGACAGTTCCTCCTTCTATGCTTCACATGCTGGTTTCAGCTGGCAGCGTTTAGGTCCTTTATAGGCTTGGACCATCCAGCTGGGAAAGTACAAGTGGGGTTTTTATGGTTTGTCCCCCCAACATTACAAATAGGTAGGTTTTAGTGCTTGAAGCCAAAAAAACTGTCTTTGTCTCTGCAGGCATGTTGCTTTGGAGAACTTGCTGGACAAAAAGAAAACAACTGCAGTCTACATCATTGAAGGTTGAGTTATTTATAATGGGGACTTCATCTCCTCCTCGGTTTTTCAGGATTTGGAGGACCAATCAAGCAATGGTTCCTTACAGTTGTGCATGGCCATTCGCAACCTGCCAAGCAATGCACTCACCCTAATTGCCCCATGGGACTTCTGTCTAAGTTTTCATACAGATGCAGTCTCAGAAGTCTCCAAAGCAATGCCAATTTATTTAAAGAGGCAATCAAAAGACAAAGGAAAAAAAGTGTGCAAGTTGGGCCCAAAGGATTTGCTTACTCTCCTAACATGCCTGCATCTTCATCGTCTCCAAAGGAGCACAATATGGGATACTTTTCACCTAAAAGAGGGACTATTTTTTTTTTATTTAAGAAACATCCATCACTATCTGCTTTCACCAGTCCAACTGGTACAGTTAATGGAAAGAGATACACATCTTTTGGAAGAAGGGTCCAGTAGACAGAGTAATAAATGACCAATGTGCTGGCATTTTTGCTCCTAGAATTTCTGGTCTCAAGCAAAATGAGATGTTACAACTGTATTATTGACCTTTCTGCCTTAAACTTTTATTCTACTTAAAAATGGAGACTGCTTTTTAAGTCAGGCATGCCATATGACCCTACTCCTGGGCAGTCTTCATTAAGTCAGTCTCCATTAAGTCAGTCATGCCATGTGACCCTACTTCTGGGCAGTCTTCATTAAATCAGTCTCCATTAAGTCAGGCATGCCATAAGACTCTCCACCTGGGCAGTCTTCATTAAGTCAGTCTCCATTAAGTCAGGCATGCCTTAAAGACTCTCCATCTGGGCAGTCTTCATTAAGCCAGTCTCCATTAAGTCAGGCATGCCATAAGACTCTCCACCTGGGCAGTCTTCATTAAGTCAGTCTCCATTAAGTCAGGTATGCCATAAGACCCTCCTCCTGAGAAGTCTTCATCAATCTTTAGATCCATTTATTCAAGTTCCCTTCTCAATATCTCTGGCTTTGCTTTGGGCCAGAAATATTCTAATTTAGAGGTCTTCCATTCAGACTTGCTTCAGCTTCCACAGTTTTTACTAGGGTTAAGGCATAGTCACAGCACATTTGAGGTCTTAGAGATTCCAGTTTTCTATGGCTGGTTGGTGAACAGAGTCCTCAGATATTTCCTCCTAAAGTACTTGTCCTATTTTAGTTCCACAGGAGTCTCTCTCAGACTTATTCCCAACCTAGAGAATTTGGACCTCATCTCTTCTCAAGATTTTGTTTATGTCTTTGTGGGGGATAACTTTCTTTACAAACCTTGGAAGAGTCTCTTTTCCCTAGGAAATGTTTAGCAAGATCCTATTTCACACAAAAGGTATCCAAGACAAGTATCATTGCTGGCCCATCTTTACCCATCCTTTATGGGGACCCAGTAGACCATGCCAGACTTAGTCCCCTTAGGGAGGTTTTTCTTGCACCCTCCTCATTTTCTGTTCTGACAAACTGGAAACTGCTCAAGTACCCTCTGTCTATGTGATTTAGTTTGCTGGTTTATCATTTTTTTATTTTGGGCTTAGGATTCAGATTATTTTTGTTCAAAAGGTATGATGTGCTGACATGCCATGACACACTATATTTAAAAACCATGGTGCATGATGGATTTATGTAATGTCTGTAGTCTGGATCATGGAGCAGCTTAATGCCTGAGAGATGCTTTGCTTCTTGTGCCTTGTTGCTAGGGAATGTTTAAACAATTGGGAAAATATAATGACTTAACAAGCTTAGTCAGTGACACCACGGTGTCACAAATAAGTAATATCAGGAAGACCTAGTCACCTTTGAATTAAGTTTAGTTGCTCACACATGTATTGATTGTCTGACAAATAAACACTCTCTAAACTAGTGACCATTAAAATTTATTTAGTTATGGTGTTCATTTGTAAGTTTGATAAGTAAATGATGGTTATATTGTTATGTAGTTCTCATTATATGTAGTTGGTCTAAAATATAAACGATGCCAATGTTGCCATCTAACAGTGACATCAGATATATCCTTTGTCTGGTAGCTCAAAGTATGCACCAGTCAAAATCTTTGATCTGTCAGACATATGCAGCAAGTACCATCTTTGGTTGTCATGGTTCAGATATTGTTATGTGACAAGAGCTTGTACTCAGTAATAAAGAAAAGAGTGAAAGCCAACAAGCTTTGTATATTTCAACAAAACAATTTATTTCTCTTGACAACAATGTAAAAATTTGTAAATAGGACTTACAATCTATGAATATAATCCAAATATGATTCTAAGAATAAAAACACAAGTCCTATCACTAAATAGTCCTATAAGAATCTAGGTTCAAGTCCCGATGACGTATGAATATGGAGGGCAATGATGTCAGATGTAGTCCAATATATGAATAACAATAATTCCTCACTTAAATCACAGTCTTTGTTTCTGAATAATTCCAGAATTAATCTCCTTGAATATCTTTCAGAATTTTTTATGTCAACTTGTTGAGTGTCTAGGAAAATAAATTATTGAATCCAAAAATCAGATGAAGAATAAAATATTCTGGCAATAAATTAAAAAATTACATAAATACACCTTGTTCCTTCAAGGTTTTGAATGACTCTGGCCAAACAAATATTAAGAATGCATATTTACACTCAAAACATCACTTCAAATCTTGCTAGATTGGTCATGTGGCCTATTATTACACTAAAATTCACACACAGACCAATGTCACTCCACTAAAAAAAAAACAATCATAACAAAGGTTGTTTACAAAATTGATCACGCGGAAAGAGTATGTCCTTGATGCTGACCAATCATTTTACCTTCCTGTTGATTTGTTACCAAGGTAAGATGGACCCAATGTGAATTCGCAGGTATTACATCTTCCTTTGTGCTAAAAATATATCTCACTACTAAAAATAGATTTCCAAATCGAAGAAAAATATTCATTCCAATTAAATACAATGAAACAAAAAGGAAATAAAAAGAATTTTAAACTTTACACACAAGCAATTTAATCACATATACGAAACAAGATATTAACCTTATCTACACCTTGGTTGATCTACCAGATATTTCAGTACTTTGTCCTAGCAACATATACTGGATTTCATAGTTGCCTCACTTAATAAGAAATGCCAACTAACCAGCAGCATGTAACAATGATGTTTTGTATATTGACCTAAAATGGTGGAGCCAGTTAATCTAAAAAGGATACTTTGTTAGTTTAACATTGAAAACATGACTATATATGAAGATATTACAGGTGTATTGGAGGAAAGGATCTATTTGTACACACATGGATAGGCAGTGGAAAATTGCTTATTTATGAGTCCATTCCAGTGTGTGCTGTTCTTCTCAATCATATAGAAACAGTATTTTGATTTGAACAAATTTATTTTTAATTGGATGTGGTGGTTTGCAGCCACGTCCAAAGAAACTCACAGACCCAAAGCACTGAAATATCTGAACTGAACGATCTGCTGAAGTATAGATAGGGTTAACATATCAGAACCTTGGCTAGCGAAGTAGAGAAGATGAGCAAGTACAGTAATTTCACCCAAGAAAAAATGTGCATGCATATATATATATATATATATATATATATAAATATATATATATATATATATATATATATATATATATATATATATATATATATATATATATATATATATATATATATATATATATATATATATATATATGAGATTTCAGAAATGATGAATTTTTCTTTATAAGCCAAATGTCATAAATATGCCATTTCACTTCATCTTTGGCAGGCAAGAGTAAACAGGAGTAATCCAGAAATTAGTAAACATTTTTACCTGTCATTAGCAATAGCTGTACAGTCCCTCTTAAAAATTAATCACTCCAGCTCCAAGTTAGTCACTTGTTTGGCATGTTGATTTATTCACATCATCAGCCATCCAAATAAAATTATCTTTTTATTGCATTCTCAGTTTTATTTTTTAATATGACCTTGTCCAGGGTTTGGTTCAGTTGATTCAGTGCTGAGTCATTCTAATTCTGTCCATGAGAGCCATCAAGTGTATCTGCCTTAGAGGAAGATTACCGTATAATGAAGTACATGTTACAGTACTCCCTCATTTTAACATTATCAATGAAAGCAGTAGAGATACAGACTTATTGTGATTAAGCATTATAATGGAATGAATGGTAAGAAACAATTTTACGACTATTTAATGAAATGGGATTCATAATTATACCTACCTTGTGACATGACTGTTATAATGAAGGTCATTATACTGAGGGATAATTGTACCTAAAATATCTTGAGAATTTGTTTTTTAAATTTAAGAAAGGTCCAAATTTAAGATGTGTGTTTCTCTGTGTATGCATGACTGTGTATGTGTTAATTCCTCAACCTTCATTTTTTAATTACTTATTATTTACAAGGTAAAGTAAATAACCTATTAATTAGGGGTGTATGAACATGAATGCTTTAAATGTTTTAATGACAAATTAATGTGATTTTTGCTTATATTCATCTTTTTTCCTCATCAAGAAGTCCAGATATTGCAATACTCTGTTAGGATTATGCTAGGATTATCATATCTTGATATTGCAATACATTGCTAGGATTATCATATCTTGATATTGCAATACATTGCTAGGATTATCAAAATCCAGATGTTGCAATACATTGCTGGGATTATCAAATCTTGAAATTGCTATACATTGCTAGGATTATCAAATCCAGATATTGCAATAAATACATTGCTGGGATTATCAAATCTTGATATAAAAGTGCATTGCTTGCATTATCAAATTTAGATATTGCAATATATTATTACAAAACTCAAATCCTGATATTGTAATACATTGCTTTGATTATAAGATCCAGATCTTGCAATACATATTGCTAGGGTTCTCAAATCCTGATATTATTGTAACACATTGCTAGGATTGTCAAAAAATCATGATATTGCAGCACATTGCTAGGATCGTCAAATCCCTGTTTATATGGTCAATAATGCTAAAAAAAACCCTCCAGGACTATGTTGCTTCAGTAGTTGTTAAAAATTGCACTTTTCAACACAGAACAAAATGCATAATTTTGCCAGTTCAATAGTTCTAGCCTACATGTTGAGTCTAAATGCAACCCCTCCATCCCCCCAAAAAATGACCCTGATTTGCCCTGTCATCAGTGCCAGCATATTAAGGTTTGTTTTGTTATACTGATTACTTATAATAAACTGCACAGACCCAGATCTGCCAGGGCATTATGCCCTAGCAGGTCTGGGTCTTTGCAGTTTAAGTCAACTTAAAAAAGAGTATATATTGTATATTTGTCTTCATAAAAAGCTTGCTGTAATCAGAAGAAAAAATAATCTCCATGTCTTTTTAGATGGTGTGGGCAAGAATCAGCAACCTTTGTAAAACAAAATATATTTCTGCATCCAATATTTTATATATTGATATCATAATGAGAAGAATCTGTTATACAGATCATACCTAAATGAGAAGTATCTGTTATACAGATCATACCTATTCTTTGTGATGTGTAACTTCACTTTCTGCCCTTTATTTTTCAAGCTGCATTCACTTATCTTCTTGATCATACAAAAAAAGAACATATTCCTAGATTGCATTGATAAAATTCCTGGACAAAAATATCAAAGACTAAGCACCTAACAAATTAATATTTTTTTCAGTTGAGTTCCTGCTATAAAATTCAGTTGCCATCAGTCAGAAGTAGTTCTTAATGTATTGCATATGTTTAACCTGAGGATTGCAGACAAAAGTGGACTGGATTTTCTTGCTGGCTTTAACAGTTCTGGCATTAATTGATTACACAAAGTCAGTATGTTTATTTGAAGTAAGAGCACATTGTTTTGTAGGAGGATGCATAGCTGTGGTGGGAAGGGATAGCCCCACTGAGGATACTGGTCATTTGTGTAGTAATTCCACTAAGATCAAGACAACAATAAGCTCAGCCCATATATGGTAATGAGTGAAACTGGAGCCAGCTGAGGAGTTCTGGCCAGTTATCATTAAACTTTCATAAGACAATGGTGCCTTGCAACAAAGGGAGGGATTCCTCAAAGAAACAATGGGAAGGGGGTAATAAACATTGGTTGCATGTCAGAAGAAATAGATCTCCACTCATGCATCAAATTATAAATGTTTTGTAAGACTTCATTGTATTTTTTTAAGAATAAAAAAAATACACTTAGTTATAATTGGAATGTAATATTTGCATCTTTAAATTTTAAAGATTTTATTACCATGTTGTTTGACTTAGCCTATGAAAACAAATACTAGTTCTTTGGTGAGAGACAAGAAGAATCCCTAACATTATCGGGTTGTAACCATGAAACTTAACACACACACATTCATCCCAAGGTCTAGAAAGTTGAATTTCAAAAATATGCCTCTTTTGAATGTCCAAGATGACCATCTCAATGAACAGAAGGTCATATTGCCATGGGTTTTCACTCAATGGACCTAAATGAAAATGGTGCCAAATCTGAAATCCAAAATGGCCACCACTGCTGCCTTCTTTAAAATCTTATTATTTCCACTATTCCTAAACAATGGTCACATTAACATTGGGTTTTCACTAACAGAATATGAAAATCTTGCTATTTCTTCTGAATGGATGTTAATATTCATAGAAGGTTTCCACTGGAAGTCTTTTTGATTTTTAGTTAGTCCAATCTGATTAAAATTAGATCTCCACTGTCCTACTTGAAGATATGACAAACAACAGCAAATTTTCAAAGGGCAATTTCTCCTGATGGATGGTTTAATTGACATTGTTGTTTTAATCAAATTACCATAGCAACATATAGCTAGTTCTGATTAAAAATTGTCTTCATCTGATCTTAAACATTGTGGATATCTTGAAAGTCTTGAATATTTGATCAGATATTTCATATTTATTCAGATTTATGTAATGTCATAGCTTGGGGTTTTACCAAAAGATTTGTTATAAGATCTAGTTATCCTGAAGAAAGATGACACAATATGGCAGCAATCTTGAAAATCTTGTTAGTGCTACTCCTGAATGAAAAGTCATATTGACATAGGGATGAGTATTATTTAACATTGTATGATGTCTACTTGGTCATAATTGAAAATAAAACTGATTTGATCTTGTGTATGGCTACCATAATGAACTTACTGAAAATTTTATCACTAATTTTCCAGACAGTAAATGGACTTGTGTTTAATTTATTCCAAACAGTTATCACAAAGTGATTAAATCTCAGTTTTCAAAAAAGCAGATGCAAAAAAAAAATGTTACAAAAAACACATTTAATTTGTCTGCTTTTCTCCATTATTCCGATCTTTGGTTAATCCCTGTTGCCATGGTAACTGTAAATGCATAGTTGCCCTACTATAAGGGTTTAGCCAAAGGGGGAGAACTTTTGTACAATTTTAAGGAATCATCAAAGAGCAATATTTCAAAAACTGAGTGTTTTAATGTTATAGAAGTGTGTATCCTCATAACTGAAGATACTTTCAAGATGGGGTATCATTTAATAGTCATCATAAAGAAACCACTGCTAGTAGTCATCATAAAGAAACCACCACTAGTAGTCATAATAAAGAAACCACCACTAGTAGTCATCATAAAGAAACCACAAATAGTAGCCATCATAAAGAAACCACTACTAGTAGTCATCATAAAGAAACCACTGCTAGTAGTCATCATAAAGAAACCACTAGTAGTCATCATAAAGAAACCACCTCTAGTAGTCATCATAAAGAAACCACCTCTAGTAGTCATCATAAAGAAACCACCACTAGTAGTCATCATAAAAAAAACACAAATAGTAGTCATCATAAAGAAACCACTGCTAGTAGTCATCATAAAGAAAACACCACTAGTAGTCATAATAAAGAAACCACCACTAGTAGTCATCATAAAGAAACCACAAATAGTAGTCATCATAAAGAAACCACCACTAGTAGTCATCATAAAGAAAACACAAATAGTAGTCATCATAAAGAAACCACTACTAGTAACCACCACTAGTAGTCATCATAAAGAAACCACTGCTAGTAGTCATCATAAGAAAACCACCTCTAGTAGTCATCATAGAGAAACCACCACTAGTAGTCATCATAAAGAAAACAAATAGTAGCCATCATAAAGAAACCACTACTAGTAACCACCACTAGTAGTCATCATAAAGAAACCACTACTAGTAACCACCACTAGTAGTCATCATAAAGAAACCACCACTAGTAGTCATCATAAAGAAACCACCACTAGTAGTCATCATAAAGAAACCACAAATAGTAGCCATCATAAAGAAACCACTACTAGTAACCACCACTAGTAGCCATCATAAAGAAACCACTACTAGTAACCACCACTAGTAGTCATCATAAAGAAACCACCACTAGTAGTCATCATAAAGAAACCACCACTAGTTTCTCATTGGAAGGCTCATCATTACAATATTGTTCCTGTTATAAGGCAAGTATGGTCATGGATCTGGTTTCTTTAAGTGTTATTAAAATTATATACATCAGTGTACTTCATTATAAGGTAGTCTCACTATAAGGTGGTCTGCTCTATGGCCCCCATGGACAGTATTATGAGAGAGTACTATACCATGTACTTCATTATAAGGCAGTCTCACTGTAGGACAGTCTACTCTATTACTCCCATCCAAGTACACCATTATAATGAGTCAACAGAGTATTATATAATTCATTATCAGGCATTATGCCTTAGTCTGTGGCTCCCATAGACAGTGTAATATTGAGAGTACTGTATGTGTGAGTGTGTATATAAGTGATGTGATTATGATTTTGAACAAAGCTTTAACAATTTTTCATTCATATGCTGCAATGTCTGTAATATGGCAGTTTATAGTGACGTCTAGTACTGGGACATCATGCCGCATACATAATAGCATGATGTCCAACCCAGTCACATTATCCTGACACCAGGCCAACCAGTCCTAAACACTAACCTCTTAATGCTGAGCACCAAGCGGGGCAGCTGTTGGTACCATTCTTCTAAGTCTTTAGTATGACTTAACCGGGGATCGAACCCACGACCTCCTGCATCCAAGGCGGATGCTATAACCACTAGGCCACCAGAACGGTTGTGTGTGTGTATATATTGAGAGAGAGAGAAACTGTCATGCTTTCATTTTAAATTATTCATCATGAAACCATCTCTTAAAGAAGGTTATTGCAGATGTTAAGAATTATATCAGTTATCTGCTGCAGTCTTGTGCTTTCAAGTGATTATTCATAACCAACTGCATAGACTCCAATCTACCTGTTCATTATACAACACGAGATTTGGGATTGTGCAGTTTACAGTTGTGCACAGTGTATAAGCAGGTATATATTGTAGTTATTGATTTATAACTTTTGTATGTTATTTCAGTAGTTTTATGCTGTAGCCTCTCCAGATGTAGACACATTAAGAGAAGCCATGTCCTGCAAATGGTCATTAGATTTACTGGAATTTTAGCCTGCTTTCAGGTTCATTACAAAGTTGTGTGTATCCTTCTGCCTGGACTGGGTCCATGCTTTCATAAAGCTTCAGATGTAATAGTCTTTCAGAATATTGACTTACCATCTAATTTTGTATTGTAAACCTTCTGAAAATCAGCTTAATGGCTTGAAAAACTTGTTTATTTGCATGCATGAATTTACTTATAAGCCAAGACAAACTGCAAGACAACAAAGATCCTGTTCTACCATAGCATAATGTACCTGCAGATCGGGTTTGGTCTTGTTTGTTAAATTGATTACTCTTAAAAAAAAAACTGTACAGACCCAAATCTTCTGGTACATTATGCACTGTCAGATCTGGGTCTTTTGCAGTTTGCTGTTGGACTTGACTTATAAGCAGGTATATATGATATATGTCAGGGCCTATTTTCAAATGTTAACAGTGGTGTGTTTCCCATTAGTTGGTATCGAATTGAAGATTATTATGTCCGCATCACATACATCATATAATTTATTTTCTGCAGTTTTCATACCCTTTTTTGTTTTGTTTTTTTTTAATTTAGAGGTATTAACAATTTTTGATTGAAGTACAGTACACACATTTGTTTGACCCACCTGCACCCCACCTCCATTAAATATAATGAATACCCCCATCCCCATCACCCTTTGAAATGAGCAAATTTGTGAAAGTTGCACTCCGTTTGTTTGAAGTGAGCATAAAAAACCTGTGTTACAGTATTAATTATTATTAACCAAGTTCAATTTGATTACCTAAGCACCTGACATCAAGATCATCTGCCATAATCAAGCATCTACTGACTTTTTGTGATTTATCAATGAGAAGCTTTAATTGATCATGTAGTTATTAAAAGCACTTTACCAACTGAACTTGGCATTGCTGTTCAATGGCAGGTTTAAATTTTTAGTATTTGGCTGTAATATCTTTAGTTATGTGTGCAATTCAATTCAAATGCAAACATGTATGATGTAGTGTCATAATCATAACCCACAATCACTAAGAAGCTTTACAAGCTATTTATTATACATTAGTTTAAAACATTATGAGTTTATTCACAGGCATTTTTCTCATATTAAAAAAATGCTCTCCTTAAAATTGAAAATTTGTCATAATGAAAATGCCAGAGTGAGATTCCTTACAATATTAATGGAGATTTTCATTTCTGATGCACCGATTATTCTTGTACAAGAAAAACCAAAAATATCTGATAAAAACATTAAAGAAGTTCAAATGGTGTGGTGGTGGATTGTTGGGTTATTGTTATCAAGAGGTTGATCGCCTTGACATTATTACTCAGATCGAGTAAATATTATAAAGGTGGAGTAAATAGAGATCTGAGCAAATATATAAACAAATTGACACAAGCCCCTGTATATGAAAAGACAAAAAATGTAATTAATTACATAACATCTGTGATAGTACAATACATTAGGGAGATACACTTCTTTTTTTAAAATAAATCATTGACTGAATTTTAAAACATAAATATACTTATATAGATAGTTGATCTGTTTTAAATATTAGAATTAGTTCATCATAGAATCGAGTTACAATTAAAGCCATTGCTTTGTACCACTTCATAACCTGCTTATTTCTGGTTCATTCCAGTTTCACTATGCTGTTCTTCTTGGTCCTTTTCTCTTTTCTTTTCTTTCTCCAAACTCGCTATTGTCTCATCTCTTTCAGCCCTTGAAGTTTGTGTGGGTAGGTGGATACATGAGTACATAGATACTTGAATAAGTAAGTATGTGGAGGATACATCAATGGAGCTATCTTCCCTTTAAAAATAAACAGAGAAGCAGCCTAAATCTCTGGTCAGATATCCTACTGCAAATAGATTATTACCCCCCATTTCATTAGGTCAGATATCTTCCTATTGGAATTCAAACAGATATCAAAGGCTATCTGGTCAAGCCAAACATGGCAGACCACAAACAATCCTAATTTTTATAAGATTAATGTACTTCCTAATGGCTATTTCAACACTGACACACATTATCATCACACGAGACATAACAGTTCTGTTCTCATCTCAATTACACAAATGACTGAATGAAATTCATTACATGGCTTAACTATGTTATTTCAGTACACACATTCAAAAGCTTTAGCATACATGAACTCTCACTTCATGGCTTAACAATGTTAATTTCAGTCAACTCAAGTCTTTATAATAAGTGAAATCATCTAAGGTCAGTGAATTCACGCAGACTAAACTAAGGTAAGGCATGAAATAACAATCAAGAGAACAAATCCAAACAATTTGTCAAACTTATATAAAGAAGATCAATGTACAAAGATAGATAAATGAACTCAACATAGTAAGACTTATATCAAGAAAATTGATCTACAAATTTAAACAAATAAATTCATGCAATTATAAACAAATAAATTCAAGCATATCATTATACATGTATTGGTATCAACAGATTACATGAGATTGATGCAAATACCTTGTGCTTCAAACTTTACATGCTTCTACCCCAGAATTATGTCTGTTGACTTTCCAGACACCAGATCCCTTGGATAATTGTTTTCACGAGAGAATTTCTTCTAAATTCACACTCGGAGTCTCCTATACTTTTTCTCTTGGAGAAAAACGTAGACTGAATAAAGTTTTATGATGGGGCATATTAAAACCAAGAAATTTTGAGTGGGAACCATGCCCCTTATTTAGTGTAACCAATCCGGATTAAATATATATACCGCCAGTTATAACTAGGCACCAAATTTGTGGTCTGCCTGACCTCCAGATTACCAAATAATGATCCTGGACAATTTAAGTTTAGACATTTACAATGCCGCTATCATAGTTAATCTTCTTCCAGTCTGTCTCATTATTAAATAAATGAAGACTTAATTAAGAATCACTCCTCTCACAACACAGCCATTAAAAATCCTTGTAGTATAGTGATTTAATACGCACCTATCCCAATAAATCTAATTAATTAATCAACTGCCCAAATTAATGTGCTCTTTATAGATCAACATAAATTTACACCCTTACAAATGGATGAAAATTAAAAGTACAGAAGAAAAATTACTTTTCTTTATTCTTAGTATATAATAAATTTGTATATATGACAGATTCTAGTCACAGCAATAATAGATCATTCTGACCTACCATTAACATTTAGAGAAGTATAGTTACCCTAAATACTCTAATATAAGTCTAACTGCCAACTGCATAAATATTGATCTTCTGTTACATAATGCAATAGCATATCAAGGTCTGTGCTGGTTGTTTCGATGATTACTCCTAACAAACTGCAAAGGCCACATCATCTGCCAGCATGTTTTGCAAGCGCAGATCTGGATCTGTGCAGTTTGCATTTCTATCTTGTAAGCAAGTATATATGGTCATTTTCTCTTTTCAGTCTGGCATTGTACAAGGAATTAGATCATATTTAGTATAACCCAATAACCCCTGGTGGTTTTTGTCATTTTCGCCTGAAATGCAAGTCGGAAACCCATTTTGGGAGATATTTCTGAATACATCCTAATACATCAACCTCCCAGACATTTTCGAATAACCTTATGCCTATTTGTGTTAGAAACATGGGTTTTCATTGGCTCTTTCCCTTGAGTATCAGAAGGGTAAAAGTTGGACATTTTTTGTTTGTTTTTTATGCTTAGGTGGCGCTCTACAGTTTCGTATTTAGCATAGGGTTAAAATTTTAAAGAAAAAGAGTTTCCCCGGGTTGCCTCACTAGTTATACTGGTTATTTAAAAGAGACTTTGTATATCTTAGGTGTTGTTCAAAGAACCTTTAATTCCCTTTATTTTGATGTATGATTGATGGGTGTAATATGGGTTAGAGAATATACAGCTTGGCCTTACTCCAGATGTGTATCTTTCAAAAACGTGCTAGCTCTACTTGCTCATTTTCACTTCTCGAACTTCAGAGGTAAATTGTAAAAAAAAGAGCCGATAACTTTTTTCACATTTTATGTATTTGGTAATTCAGTCATTGCACTTTTAGAAGCTGGTATTATCTAGTTTGGCAAAATTCATTTTCCATATTTTAATAGCTGCCAAGAATAGTGTACTTTAGACAAATTTAGGTTGATTTTTGGAGCACAAGGGAGCAGTCATTTTAGTTAGCAGTGTCCCAAGATCATTTAAAATTTCCAAAAGTACAATATCCAAAGAAATTTCATCCACATTACATGAAAGTAGTATATAGGTATGCCAACATTCTTTGCACTGTGCATGTTTAAAATGCAAACAACTTCACCTTACATACATCACTCTCTCAAAAGTACATAATAACTGGTGAGCGCCACCTTAACGGACCATTCATTTTTTTGCTGAGACCACTCTTTATTCTACATGCCCATCTTATCCTACTTTTTGAGAAGGCTCACCTGTCTGTGTGCAGTTCAGACCTGTCTGTCTTAGATCTAAAGCCATAAAAAGATCTAAAATCCAGACACTAAATTGGATTCCAACCTCAGGTGAATTTGGCTGGAAAAAACTTTGGTCCAAAAAGTGACGTTTTTTCCTCTGTATTTTGTAGTGCAATTAGAACATCCATATTATTTGGTATCATCGTAAAGCTACATCTGTCTACCTTTCTATAATACCACTTCTTTATTGTGTCTCACATAGCCTTAGCTCAACAGAGCTCAGAAGTAGCTACCATCTCTTGCCCCATAAATGTGGCGCCAGGGGTTATTGAGTTAAAGTGTATTGGTAAAAGTCACAATAGTTTCCAAGGCTGTATTGATATTCATATTACATTCAAAATCTCTATTTCTGTTTGTTAACAAGTATTTTTAGAAAATAGGGTCACACTGACCTGCTTGTTGATAAAAGAAACATCTTGCATGTCATGCAAGCTTTTCACTTATTGGTTCTTATCTATTACTAGACTTGATCATTTTACATTTGTGATACTTATTCAGATCAAAACAGGGTCACTGTGATTCTTATTCAGATCAAAACAGGGTCACTGTGATAGTTCCTCATATTAAAACAGGGTTACTGTAATATTTGTTCAGATCAAAATAGGGTCACTATGATTCTTATTCAGATCAAAACAGGGTCACTGTGATAGTTCCTCATATTAAAACAGGGTTACTGTAATATTTGTTCAGATCAAAATAGGGTCACTATGATTCTTATTCAGATCAAAACAGGGTCACTGTGAAAGTTACTCAAATCAAAATAAGGTCATTATGATGATTATATAAATCAGAACCAGGTCACTGTGATACTTATTCAGATCAGAACATCAACACGTTTTTACTTATTCAGTTGTATTTCAGGCAGTGTGTATTTGATTCATCATTTTACTAATATTTCATAATTTATGATATAGAATTTTAAATAATGGTGTGATGTGATTTGGATTTTTAGCATGTCTTTAACAATTTTTCAGTCATATCACTTCGATGTCTTTGGTATGGCAACTTATAGTTGTAGCTATTATTGCAACTGTACCATGATGGCTGTAGCTAATTAGAGTTGCTAATTAGATGTAGCTAAAATTTAGTGTTGTAGCAAGATAGAATTGCCATCTGTAGTTTCATGCATATGCTTTAGTAAGTTGCTGATGTACTTGCAAAAACATTGTTAGGTCATTTTTAATGTATTTCTTGATTTTAATAGAGTTTTGGTTATTGGTGTAATTTCATAAATGTAGCTAGAGTTCCTAATACCCTTGTAGATGCTAGATAGAGTTGCTTATAAACACTTGTACATGCTTATAAACACTTGTACATGCTTATAAACACTTGTACATGCTGCTAGATAGAATTGTTGATATACCCTCATAAATGACAGAAACAAACACTCCATGTGTTACCCCAAACAATCTCTCCAGGAGATCTAAGCATTCTTCAGGATAAATCCATCTGTGGTACAGATAAATACAGTAGAGTTTTATTTCTAACTTTTTGGATTAGCTTTCAATCTGTGTGGATGCTTCTAATAATGAAGTAAATGCTATTTTCTATAGAGGAGTTTTATCTGAAGACATCATTAGCCCTGCATTAAAATGGATTATAGGTCCTAATCAAACACAAATGAATATCATCCAGTCAGAACTGCACCACCCCAACCAATCATCTTTACTCATCCATTCAGGCCTGCACCACCTTAACCAATCATCTTCATTGTTTCAACTACAGTTAGGAATCCAGTCCATCATCAAAATGATAGCCCAGCTGAATACAAAATTACAAGGTGCTTGTTGTATACATCGGTGGTTTTATATTACTGTATTGAGCTTTTAAGAATACATGTTTTCACTAATAGAAATTATTTGCTTATTTTTAAAATATAATCAGATTGAGTTATTTAGTAATTTATTTTTGGTGTCTCTGCAGTTTGTTATGAGTAATGAGTGGAACAACAAAAAATAGATTTTGATCTGGTGGCATATTGTGCTATGGCAGATCGGGGTATGTCCTCCATGATGTTTTTCAGAGAGAATCATTGATATAAATGGAATGTTCTCCAAATAAAAGAGATAGGAGGACCGACTTTCAGATAAATGGAGCTTTGCTGATTTTGAATTAGTCCATTTGACTTTTTTTTTTTGTTTAGATCCTAGAAAGTTTGAAAGGTGAATAGTTGCTAAAAGTTGACAAATGTCCAAAATTTTTCAACCTTTTAAACGCTCAAAAACTTCAGTATTTCATTGGTTAGATTAACACAACTGTTGCACAGTCTTCTTTTCAAAATTAAAAGTCAGTCGTAGTTTCTAACAGTAAAACTTGCTCGCTCCAGTAAGAAAGGTGCTTACAAAATTTGTATTTTTTTTTGGTTTATATGTATTTACTTAAGTTGTGTCAAACTGCAAACTAAACATAGTGTATGCAGTTTGTTAGGAGTAATCTGAAGAATAAACAGCATAGACTCTGATCTGCAGTCACATTATTCTATGGCATATCCAGATCTTTGTTGTTTGCAGTTTGATTCATGTTATAAGCAGGTACATATGGTTGGTAACTGAAAAGTATTTCTCAGTTTTTACATTTGTTTACTTCAAAGTAAAGTCTCGCAAAAGTGTTAAATATGCAAAACTATTTACAAAGTTGCAAGTTTAATGCAATCATTTTTAGAATGGCAATCTGGATGTGGGAGGTTGTGGGTTCAAAAGCCACCCAACTCATACCAAAGACTTATAAAAATGGTACTATCAGCTGTTAAGATAGGCACTCAACATTGAGAATTTGGTGTCAGGATAATGTGACTGGGTGGGACACATGCTACATATCTGCTGCATGATGTCCCAGTGCTAGACATTACTATAAACTGCCACACTGCAGACATCATAGAGATATGACTGAAAATTTATTAAAGCTACGTTAAAAATCTGAATCAATCTCTCTCTCTCTCTCTCTCTCTCTCTCTCTCTCTCTCTCTCTCTCTCTCTCTCTCTCACACACACACACACACACACACATATATATATATATATATATATATATATATATATATATATATATATATATATATATATATATATATATATATACAAACACACACTGTTCATTTTAAGGATTTTATGTCTTTTTTTATTTTTGCTCTTTATTGTATGTACCTTGTACAGAATTGTAACATCTTTACCTAGTGCTTTATACCTTTTCCCCAATTATTTCCAATTTTAGAGCTTACCTTTTAATTCATGCCATATAGCCATCATTGTGCTGATATGTCACTAAGCCCTGTACATACCTGGGTCTGTTTTTGTTCTTGGTAGTTTTGTGTAGTACTTAAGAGATTTTTTTTGCAGCCTTAAACATAAACTTTGCAGGTTAATTTTCTCATGGATTTAGCAGTCAGTAGTTAATTGCTGGGGGAAAAGTATTAAAACAATTTGTGCTTCATTGAGGTGTCCAGCATTTATGGCCTATTGCTAATCCAGGTTAGGTCTTTTATGGTGCTAAACCAAATCTACACTGATACCACCTATAGAAACATGAGGCATCACCCTAAAATGAAATGTGTGATGTGATTATGATTTTTTAAGTAGCTTTAATAATTTTTCAGTCATATCACTATGATGTATGCAGTGTGTCAGTTTACAGTGATGTCTAGCACTGAGGCATCATGATGCAGACATGTAGCATTATGTCCCACCCAGTCACATTATCCTGACACCAGACTGACCAGTCCTAACACTAACCTCTTAATGCTGAGCATCAAGCGAGGCAGCTATTAGTACCATTTTTGTTGTTGTTGTTGGGCTTAACGCCATTTTTCAGCACATGATAGGCTTTTCATGGCGGCCAGTATTAATGGTGGAGGAAGAAACCGGGAAATCACCGGAAAGAACCACCGACCCACGAGAAGCTACTGGCAAGCTCTCTCTCATATCCACATTCACTGAATCCTAGACTAGAACCCACGCAGACAGAGGTGAGATGACAGTGATCCGTAATGGACAACGCTTTAGACCAAGCGGCCACTTGGGTCCCCCTCCATTTTTGTAAGTGTTTGATATGACTTGACTGAGGATCGAACCTACAACCTCCCGCATCCGAGGCGGATGCTTTAACCACTAGGCCACTGGAGTGGTTGAAACATAATGTAAAAACGTACTTGACTAAAATATTTATGTGATGTACAGTGGTTCTATACCTTTAGAAATTGATTGAGTAATCCAACCACCACCATTATTACTATCAACACCTCACCCTAGTTCTGATCCCCATAAACATGCTACTACTATTGAATTGTTTGTCCAGGGGGACTGGGGGGACAGGAAAAGTCAAGAAGATATACCCATCATTTAAGTCTCCAGCATCATTTTGTTTTCAGTTTGGGTTTTGGGACAAGTTTGAAGTGTTGCTTTGAAAATTTTACCTGAACTAGAAATGTGTTCATGCAGTATAGTTGCCTCACCACATGCAATGGCTAAACATTTGACTGTAATATCAAAGTAGATGAATAGACAAAGGTAAAACAAAGGTCTAGCCTATGTCATGGTGGGGCATATTTAAGGTTGACATTAAATTTTACAGGGTTTTTTTGTCTCATTAAGCTGGGCTGATGTTTTATCATTTTATCCTCCCTATGTGTAGTGCAAGTCTATCTAGCTTATCTGTCTGTCTAGCTTATCCATCTGTCTAGCCTATCCATCTGTCTACCTGCCTAGCTTATCAATCTGTCTAGCTTATCTGTGTCTACCTGTCTAGCTTATCAATCTGTCTACCTTGTAAACTGTTCATTTCCAGAGCATAGCTCTCAAATAATTCAAGGCATTTCAACCAAATGTAGTATATATGACAAGCAAATTGAGTAGTTGTGCTTTTTGATACTTAAACTTTTCACCCATTCAGCATTTTTTGTGTTACCATAGAAATAAATTGCTGTTTTGGTAGCACAGTATATTAAGTTGAGAGTGGTGGACCAAAGGGCAAAAATTAAATAGTATGCCATAGGTGTAGTTTCTAATATAGTCACACATTATCAAATGACTGATATGTGACTTTTAATTCAAAATCAGTCATAACCATGGGATACCATTTCATTATGATATATCCATGCCTCATTCACTCATGCTTTTACCACTGTCTTCAACTTCATAGAGTTTATTCAAGATGACTCTTTGTATTTGAATAAGTGCAGTGGCATACTAATGGGTGGGTGAGATGACAGGTTGCCCCAGGCACCAGAGTTCTTGGGGTGCCAAACCAATTTGGGCTTTCATTGTCACATGAGCTGGGTGCCATTTACCCTGAGTGCACCACTGCTTGAGTGCATGATGGAGTTATGTCATGACTTGATTTCTTGTGTATAATTTTTGTAGAGGGTAATGACACTCTAGGAAAGCAGTAGTTGTAGATTACTTTTTCATCAAAATTAACGCAGTAATCAACAGTGGTACAACAGTGTACTCCATGAACACTGAAGGTAATCTGGGTACAGAGAAGTTTAAGAAATTTTGCTGATTCATGATTTTCTTTTATATTAACTAGACTTCAAAGAGAACACTATTAATGTTGTGAGATCAGCTGATGAAACGGACATGCCAACAGCCTGGATTCCATGTCATCTGGTTCAGATAATCTCCAATTGATGGAATCAGCCTATTAGTTTAACCCCAGCTATTCTCAGTACCACAGCCTATTGGTTCTGTGCCTGCTTGGAATTATAATGTAATTACTGTTTATAATGAGAATCTATGACAAGAAATAGAAGTAAGAAATAGAATCTATGACAAGAAATAGAAGTAAGAAATAGAATCTATGACAAGAAATAGAAGTAAAGTGAGTTGGAATTTATAATGGTATATTACAGTGAAAGAACATGTTTGTATAACTAAAGTTATTTTTCATTTAATGGGGGTTGGGTAGGGAGAAGTACATGATAGCCTATGCATAGTGGCCAGTATATCTCCAGGAAAAAGAACCCATGACCCACTGGAAGCTACTGATAGGCTTTCCTACCCACATTCCAGAGAGGAGACTTAAACCCATGTGGACAGAGTGCATTGGCAATAATCTTGTAAGACAAATGCCTTAGTCCACTCACCAACATTATTGGGGGATTCATTTATAATGTCACTTTCAATACTTTATTGAACTATACCACACAGAATAAATGGGAGTTAAGGGCCTTTCCCATGGACATGAGACACCCGATCCAGGCAATGTTGGCACATACTGAACCTTGAATCCTTGGCTTGCAAGTCTGATACTCTACTAATTGTGCATCATGGATGATTTTATGGTTTCTACAAACCTTGAATTTTCGGATCCAAGTTTGTTATTGCTACTCCTAAAATACACAGAAGATTGCCATGAAACCTTTTTTCAATTTGGGGGTCTAGGTCCTAAATAAAAATGGTGCCAATATATTATATACAATGCAGCAACCACAATGTCAATCTTGAAAATCTTCTTGCTCAACAATGTACATGTTTTTATTTAGATTGATCCTGTTATTTTGTATCTACTAAATAAATTTTTGTATACTATATGTATTTAAGATGGAAATTAAAACAACTTAATAAATCTTCACATGTATACAAACCCCACAAAAATTTACTTTTTCCTGTCAGAATCCTGTCAGTATTGGTATTTAGTTAAAGAAGGAAATTTTGAACTAGGTCAGTTACAATTTGTTAATGCTTTGTTTTGTGGGTGGGGTGGGTGTTAAATAGGCTTAAAATGTAAGATGTTGAAAAACATTTTTTAAACCAGGTTGACAGATTGATGGAGAATAAAATATGTTATCATGGTTAAGTTGTCTTGTCATTTATTATTAATATCATGTGGCAGACTTTTAAATATCATAGGCATCTCTTTCTTTCTCATAATGATCAATGATTTGGTGGTTACGTTAATTTGTGGGTGGATAAATTACTTTTCGTACTGGTTACATGTCACAGATGCAGTGCCTTTTGTGAGAAAATGACAAGTCTCCTGTATCAGAAAAATTTACAAATGGTTGATTGTTCCCAAACTGATGGGCCAGATGTGTTCATATTTTGCTGATGTTGTAAATGAAGTGAATATTGAGTAAACATATTTTAACCAGAATTTCCCTTTAAATATAAATTTAACCTTTTGTAGTGTGCCCAGTTAAGCTCCAGGACTGGCTGAAAACAAAATAAGCAACATCAATGGTGTGCCATCACATATCCCCGACTTTCAGCTGAGTGTTCAAACTCCCACCCTCTAACTTTTGGCACTCATCTTCACACCCCCCTCCCCGATAGTGACTTGAGCATCATAATCTATATGCATCACATATACATGTTGCATCTTTCAGCTTTGCATATACCTTGCATCATAAGTTGGGTCAGAAAATATTTGAAAGAATGCTGATGCAATTAAAATTATTCCCATCTCACCTTGGACCTCCTCAGGGACCACAGTGGTGGTAAAGAAGAATGAAGAGTTTGTATTGGCATAGTTGTTAGCATGGAAAGGTGTGCAAGTTTGAATCCTAAAATCAGATCAACCCAAGTATGCTACCAAGGTACTCAATGTTCTTGAACAAAGCACTTTATTCCATTACCCTTAGCTCTAAAAAACCTATTTGTGTTGCTGTGGCAAAAAAACCCCCATCAAACCATACCAAACACAAGAGATGTTAACACACTTTATAACACACTTTATAACACACTTTATAACACACTTTATATGTGTATGGTTACCACAGGCAAGATAGTTGTAACTACCAATACAACACATTTTGAATTTCTAACCAGTTTTGTAGTGAGAGATGTAATAACAAATTGGCTTGGTTTGGTGTTTAATGACACATCAACACATTGAAGGCTATCATATAATGAGGCCATTGGAGTTAGATGCCTTGTCGCAGAACACACAGCAACAAACAACATGATCTAAAGGAAACATTTGGAACCTACCCTGTTAAGATGTGCTAATGGACAGATCACAGCTATATACTTCCATTGATGCTAAAGAATACAGATGAAAATGTATTTGTTTTCAGCCATTGCAAAACATAATTATGACGTATACAAATGAAATATTTACTGCCCATTAAATTTAGAACATTTTCTTTTGAAATGTGTATATATGCTATGATACCAACCATATAAACTCTATACATACACATATGTGCATTTGGTAGCATCTCCTTTATCTTCTAGATATATTATGGAATTTTCTTTGTTCTTTAAAGCCATCATATCAAAGTTTAAATGAATAATGTTTGTAATAATCATTCTTGACTCAATGTGTCCTTGGGTATACACTTGGCATGTATTTCTTTAACATAATATCACTAGTAATATATAAAAACTGCCTTAAAATCAGCAAAACAAAGATAATTCTTATGACTTGAAATTAATTCAGATTATTGGATTATTATCTGTGAAGGAAGTTTATAATCCAAATGTAACGGGGTTGGTGTGAAGTTTCCTGTTAACTGATTTGGTGATTGTTATCCAGGGAATGACCTCCCTCGATGTTCTTGCCCAGTGTGAGTAGATAGATAGAATATGTTCATAGAGAACTAAGCGAGACTATTGAGAAGAAATGAACAAATACGAGCCCCCGTAAACAATTAAAATAAAATAAATTTTCAATTAACACTTAAACTAAAAAAAAAATTGCAATTTCAATCCAACAAATTTACATTAATGGAATTTAATAGCAGTGTTCAGTTTATGGATTAGTTCTTCATAGTAACTAGTGGTAAAAGAAGTACAATGTTTAAGCTGTCTTGCATCACTTGGTGTTGCTCTTCTTTTGGCTTGGTGTATTTCACATCCAGCATGTATACTTGATTCTTCCTCTGACCCTTTGTATTCTGAACCCTTTATTTGCAGACTTCCCTCTTGGACTGTCCTCATTGGGTTCTCGGCATGGATATAGAAACTGTTCCTTTAAATGACAAGTTTACATCTAAAGTGGTACATGTTTTTACCACCTATCCTATTATATATAAAATGTCTCACTTTTGTTATTTCAGAACCATAAATAGCTATCCACACTGCATAAATGCTGACCTAATGTGACATTCATGATTAATGGTCTTTACAATTGACCCCTGTAATGTACATTCATAAATACATCCAAGCCTGGCCTAATTCAATTTCATTTCAATTCACAGTATCAGTTAACATGTGGGTGGTGTATATAAACACAATTGCCATATATATCAGCATACATTACTATACCTCTCCTTATAGCTAGCCAATTCCACTCAATAAAATAAAAGCTCGATTACTATTGTATAATATTCACTAAATTCTAACTCACAGTAACCAATTAGCATGCAAGATTATTTAGCAATTGCAAAATCATATATAAATATTCAATTATCATTAAACAGTATCATCCTATAGACAAAGGAAATTAATTCATATAACCAAAAGAAATTCTACATATTTGGTATTTGGAATTAGGATTACATCACAAATCAGTCAATTCCATCAATGAACTAATAACTGTTAAATTAAAGAATTAAGTTGCATAACATTCTATCATATCAACAGAGTTCTATGAAATGAATACATGCTACATGCATGAATCATAAGCATATCAACCACATTTGCATAAAACCAAACAAATGAAATAGAATATTATATGGAAATTAAAATTGCATACCTCAATGCTGTTCTTTTTCTGTCTTTTCCATTCAAAACAGCTATCTGGCCTCTGTACTTTATTAACGAGGGAAAACTCTATTCTTGGGTTTCCCATGGAGCCAACTTTGTCATCTCACAAGAAAAATTGGACTGAAGAATTCTGAGCTAAACCGATACCTTAAATTTCCCATTATTTCTAAAGTGTACACCTTAATTTTAACTGACCAATCAAAAGCAACTGTTTCTAAATTCTCCCCATAATCATGTCTTTCATCAGTTTTTGACAGCCTAGAATATGATGCAATTAACTTTACTTTGAAGATCAATTATTTGACATAAGGTCTCCTCCAACCATTATGGTCAGTAATTCTAATGTACTCTCTACCGATATACCATTACAATGACTGGGTCAATTTCACTGAAAAATTAAATGTAGGCCTTTTTATGTTTAAGAGATGAAGAGATGTCAGAGTGAACTTTCTTTAGATGCTTCTGGTTACTATGATAACTTGTATGCATAATTTATTCAACTTTAGAATTCAGTACTCCTTCAAAATTTGACACATTACACTGAATTTAAATTTAACAGAAATGGAAATTTAGTTGATCTTTGATTAGTGACTTGCATGTTTCATGAAGTGATCTGGTACAATTGTAAAGAAGGATGTAAATGCCATTGGAATGCTCAGTACTTTTCCAAAAAAATAAATTGATTTTAGATTAGATTTGGGAACATTTACAATTAAGGAACTTTTTATTTTATTCTTTTGTTTGTTTTGGTGTCTTTTTGACAAATTATTTGTGCACTCAATTAAAACCTCTTTGAGTCTCAGTAGGTCTTTGTAAACTGGCTGTTCATACCGCAGTTCAGTAAGTACATGTATTGTTTTTACTGTCAACACTATGCTCATTAAAATATTTTTTTCAGTTTGTATGTCACTAACCTTTCATCTACATGTACTGCTACAGAAATCATCTAATGTCCATAGATATTCATTATTGCTCTGTATGGAATATAAGACATACAATATAAAAATGTATTTTCATAATAATACAAAAGAAACAGAAAGTTCACTCCTCCATTTTAACATTGCAATGTTACTTTCAATGAAGGATTTTGTATATTTTATATAAATTGTTAGCGTGTCTCCAAGACTTTTTGGTAGGAATATTGATTTCCAATTAGCAGTTTCCAGTCAGTATTGTAAACAAATGTATTGTTTACCTTGAACATTCTGATTAATATTGCAACAGAATTTAGAGAAACAATTGGACTTTGCAAATTTGAAGAAACTTGACTTGGCAATTACATTGACATCTCTATTAATGTTCGTTAATCTCCTCAACTACACCTTAGGTTCAACATTAATGTTATTTTTTTTTTCTTTTATACCATTTTATGCCACCCATTTTGACTTGGAATAAAGGATCATTGTGCACAATTTCTTATCTGAGCTAAATAAATGCTCTCATTTTTGAAGCTCATGGGTGGGCTTGACACCAGACCATGGCCAGCTTCATGTTAAACACAAATTTTTTTTGTGTACAGTGTATATTTTAAAACTCCTTCAATTTTGGCCCTAGGTTCATGTTCTGTACTGAAACAATTTGGAGATTACAATGCCTGCCAGACAGCCTTTTGTATTTAAACTAACAGATTACACAAGAATGCATAAATAGTTTCAAATTTCCTGACAAAATCCATAGTGTGTTTAGTTTAAATGTTGGAAAGGTCAGTGCTGTAAATACCACATTCTATAAACATTCAGAATGTTTGTAAATGTCAATGGTTACAAGATTCATCTGGTGGCTCTTCAACAGCAGACTGTTTCATTTTAAGATTTTATATATATATATATATATATATATATATATATATATATATATATATATATATATATATATATATATATATATATAATCACCTTCTAGTTTATACATTTCCCTCTTTATTTTGAAGTATTCCATCACAAAAATACATCTATCATATATGCACATATATAAGTTGAGTCCATCTGCAAACAACACAAACTCTTATTTGACACTGCATAGTGCACTGGCATATCAGGGTCTGTGTTGTTTATTCCTGTTTATTACTCCTAACAAACTCCATAGGCCCAGATATGCAGGTGTATTTTGTGGTGGTAGATTTGGATCTATGCAGTTTGCAGTTGAAATTTACCTGTAAGTTAGCAGTTTTTAACTATAACCTTGATAGTTTGGAAATTTACTGTTTATAAAAGACACTGATATTGGATTGGTTTTGACAACAAATCTCCCACCTTCAGTTTAAGAATGTGATATGCTACCATCTTAAGTACAACAGCTCCCATGAAGAACACTGAAGATTACACAGTTTTGTGCTTTGTTCATGTGTGTCATTTATATAGATGCTAAACAGATAAACTTTAGGCAAGAAATCAAATTCTACTTTTTATTTAAACAAAAAAAAATCATTTCCAGTTCCCAAACCATGGTCAGGAATTGATTGTTGAAATATATTGGACTAAAAATCCACTCAGGCAGGTATCAATTTTGTTAGAGAATATATATTTGAAGTCTTAACCCAATATTAAAACTACTTAGTTCATGAGTTTTTTTATATTGCTTTGAATTTACAAGTTTTGGAATGTCATTACTTTTTTCATTTGTTTCATTGCACATTTTTGGTACTGGGAAGAGCAGACCAGAATTGTTTTATTTCTTCTATTTAAAAGACTAATATCAAGTCTCTGGCATGGCCAGTGTTGGTAGTGAGAATGCTTGCCAGTAGCTTTCTGTGGGTTGGTGGTTCTTACCATGATTTTTCCAGGATCCTCCACCACAAGTTATATGTATAGCCTGTCATGTGCTGAAAAATGGCATTAAACCCACAACAATTACAGAAGACTTTGACACTACCATAACAGAATTACCTATCGGCCATCAGGCACTTCACTGTTTTTAGGTGTGGGTTATGACCTGTGATGTGTCAAATTTTGAAAACTCTTAGAAGCTTTGTTTAAAGGAATTGTATCAAAGTCATCTTAATTAAAGTAGAAAGAGCTAGAGATAGTTAGATGATTATTTTCATTTCATCTCTGAAGGGAATTAGTTCTAGCTGACTAACATGACCGAATCAGATGCTATGGTACAAGAGAATGACATAAGACCTTTCCCCAAAATTGGCAAGGTTAAAGGCAGCAGCTGGCTATAGATGATAGTTCAAAGTAATGATTAATTACGGCATGATTAGTTGTTTAGTTTTCTTGTCAATCCAAAAATTCTATGAACAGGTTTAGGAAACAGTCTATTCCGATTGGTTAATATGGATTTATGGGTGTAACTCTGTAAGAAATTAAAGGTTTTACTTTAGGAAATTCAGCAATCTTTAATCTTTCGCAAGAGAAGTTAAATGATTCCGGGATCATGTGAGACGTTTTATCGTGTGATTTGGCAGTGAAGCGAGAGTTTTGTCTCAGCAAGTAGCCAAACTCTACATTTTGAATTCGTAAAAAGTACGTCTTCATTATAGAGTAAGGGGCCAGATAGTTGTCTCAGTTAGGAGACAGACTATACGTGAGATTGAGATTCGTGGAAACGAATAAAAGAAACGGCAAAAGGTACGCAATCTTAGTTTCTCGATTTTAATATGTTATTTCATTTGTTGATCTATTGCAAATGTATTCTTGATATGATATATGTGTGTATGGTTTCATTTTGCAGGATTTTAGTGAAATGCTAGTCATGACATTTTATTCTTTGATTTTCTAATTATCAATTCATTTGGAGAATTGGCAAGATTGAATGTAATTAAAATTTCATTAGATTAGTTGAAAAGATTGCATGTAATTGAATCTTGAATACATAGGAGTGATTAGGAATTTAAATGAATTAAGCTTAAGGAATGATGGGTAATGTTTCATAGTTTATGGATTAACTCTGTTTAGAATGAGTATGACCTAACATTACATGTATACCATATACTAGTTTGTAATATTTAATTGATCACTTAAGTGTATATCTATATGCTAGTTTGTAATATTTAATTGGTCGAGTAAGCTATTTTAGAATAGTTAGATCTGGAGGTTTAAGCCATATGTATCTTAACAGAGTAAGAAGTCGAGAGGGTTTACATACGGTTCATACGGCTGAGTTGAATTAAGGTCAGGACAAGCATCAACTGTTTATGTAAACATAACAGTTAGCTAACAGAAGTTACTTGGCAGAATTTATGCCTTTTGTTCTGAGCCGAATTAAAAATACAGATATACCTGAGAATGTGACCTATTGTCTATTGCAGAAATTTTATTTATTGAAGGAAACAGCTTTCCTGGATTCACATGAGAAATCCCTGAACAATCACAGGACCAGAACAAATTCTAGCAGAAATCTAAGTCCAGAGACGATTATTAAGTCAGAGTTCGAAGGACAAGAGTCCAAGACCAAAAAGCTAGACAAAGATCGACAGAGCAGGGACAGAAGTCTTGATGTCTGCATAAATTAGGTGATGAAGTCTCTCATCATTACACTCAAAGGTCACATCTCATTGGCAATGAGGATAGCAATTTAACTTTGAAAGTAATTTTAAATTTAAGGAAATTTGTATTGTTTTTTTTTTATTTGAGTACATGTTAGTACCATTTTTCCTTCTTTTGTAACTGTCATTGATTTCTTTTCATTTTAAATTCTGTTGATAAACTGATTAAATTTTATATTTGTTCTTTGAAAGGGGGCTCATCGTGTTTATTTCTTCAATATACTTGTTCAGTGATCTGCATTCTTCTTTCTATCTATCCACACTGGGTAAATCACACATCGGAGGTCATTCCCTAGCAACGAACCGTAGTGAGAGAGGTTGGTGTGTTTTGCACACCGCCAATCTGCCACATGACCTTTTGATTGCAGATACATGTATAAAGAAAGGAAATCAGCTGTACAGTGGATAATGTTTAGAGATATCATTGCTATAATTAATACACAGTTTAATGCTTAGTTGAATTTGGAAATGATCACAGACTTTTGCTGGTAATCGGCAGGTACAAGGCAAAACATTATGACACTTGAATATTTTATTCACATTTAAGAAATTCTCAACACTCATAGGTTTTGAATGAATGTAATTTTTAGCCCTTCTGGACATAGACCAGAAGAACTTAAGGAATAGTCTGTCCTCTGTCTATCTGTCCTTCTGTCTATCTGTCCATCCATTAGCACAAGTTTGTTATCACTACTCCTGAATGAATGGTCATATCAGCATTTGGATTTAATTCAAAGCCTATGATATATTGTTGATTTAAATGAAAATCATGCCAATCAGACTTCAGATTTGGCCACCACAGTGGCCATAAAAGTCTCTACTAAAATAATGAGCAGGGATCACAACTGGACACAAAATTTTTGGGCACTCCTTACCTGCCAGAATATGGTGAAATTGTGGAAAATGACAAGAAATGAGTGCAGACTGGTTCAAATTTAGATGACTTAAAAACTGCCTCTTGCAGCTGCTTGACAGCCATTTTACTTAATCTTTGAATGGGTTTCTAGTCAGTGGTTCTTACCAGGGTTTACCTGGGTTTTTTACTCCACCAGTTTATATACTGGCTGCCATTTATAGCCTATAGTTTGCTGAAAAAGAGCATTAAACACAGAAAGCTATGACAGTTTCATTCAACAGATGTCTTTAGTTTTACACAACAGATTTGTTTTACAGTTTTGTTTTGGCAAAGATGGTGACCTAAAAAAAAATAGTCTATTAGCATGTCAAATTTCAAGATACAAGCCACATTTGCAGGATCACAAGAAAAATAAGCTGAATTAAGTAACCCTGTTTGACTTCTCTTGGAATTATCTTATAAACCTCTGCAAAATAATAATTCACTCTTGATTGCAAGTTTCATGTGTGACTTTTTGGTGGGAATCTTATATGGTAAGACATAATTGCAGAAATAACTAAGCCTTTAAAGGACACAGCCAGTTGATCAGAAGCATGAATTTCTTTGTTGAATACAATTTGCATTGAGTTTTTTAAGAGAAAATAGGTACAAGAGATGATATTGGACTACAAATATGAAAGCCTGAATATTCAGGTAGAATAGCAGTCTTAGTTATTAAGTTGGGCCCCAGGCAAGGACATGGCAAAACCTTATTGTATTTAGAACAGTATGGATAAGTTCTTTTTAAAATTGTTGTAAAATATCTTGAATAAAATCTATTTATGATTAGTGGACAGGCATCAAGAAAGGTAAGGGTTCTGGTAACCTTTGGAAATTCTTTGTTTTTATCCATCTGTCAGATCAAACATCACATTTGTGTTCAGGAGAGGTAAAATTTGAAATGTTATGTTCCTATTGACATTTTTCACTTAACCAAATGTGACAGCTCTGATTTGATTGTTGAAACAAAAGGTCAAAAATCTTGTATCACTGCCCATAAGATCTTGTTACAATGGAGATTTTGATTATAATCCATTGGTGTTTTTCTTTATCAGAAAATGAACTAAATTGATTATTATGCTAGACATTTGTTTAGTCCTGCCATGAACAGAAAACTTTTAAATGCATATGTCTCTGTACACCATTAAATTTTCTTCCCCATTTGGATATAAGACACTGGGTGGATGAACACCTTAATAAATCAAGTCAAAAATCAGGACAATTTAGTCTGAAGATCCTATTTTGAAGAAATATTTTTTTTAATTCTCCATGTGTAGTAATAACTGATAGGGTAAAGAAACATGCCATAGAGATTAAAAAATGTTTTTTGCTTAATCTTATTAAAAAGAAGCTTTGCATGTTTTGAAGGTCCACTCCAGTGGTCTAAATGGATAGAGTCTCCAGCTCTGATATAGGAGGTTGCAGGTTTAAATCCCAGCAGAGTCATACCATACCATGTCAGGATAATGCTACTGGGTGGTACATGATGCTACATTCCTACAGCATGATGACCCAGTGCTTGACAGTAGGGAAAACTGCCACACTGATTGATTTTTGTTCTGGGGCTTAACACCATTTTTCAGCACATGATAGGCTATACATGGCGGCCATTATTAATGGTGGAGGAAGAAACCGAATTTCTCCAAAGAAAGAACCACCGACCCACGAGAAGCTACTGGCAAGCTTTCTCACATATCCACACTGATTGAAGTGACATGACTAAAATTGTTAAAGCTGTGTATAAATGAAAAAAATAAACACATCTTAAAGAAGCGAAATGTACCATATATTCATGCATGCAAGTAAGATTCTGCTGCAGACTGCACAGATCCAAACAACATAGACCCTGATCTGCCAACACATTTTTGCACCAAATCAGGATCTGTTATTTGCAGTTGGACCTGACTTGCAGATGAGTACATGTGATACATTTGGATTTATTTATATGTAGATTGTATGTGTTTATTGAGCTTTGCTGATGGAATCTTGTCATCACTATTCATATTTAAGTTTCACCATTCTGTGTACTGTCTATACTGACTTATAATTCCAATACTGTTGCTAACTGCATGTCATGGCTTTTCATGGCTTGATTCTATAAAATATCTACAGTAGTCCTTTCTTACTTATGTACATTAAATATACTTCTCAAAAGAAATTTAGTCCCCCTCTGGAAAGGCCACCTGTCTTATAAGGCCACGTTCCCAACTGTGACAAAACCCTGATCTGCCATTGCAGAACATAATGGCAGATCTGGGTCTCTGCAGTTATGAGCAATCAGTAGAAGGAACAACATTGTCTCTGATTGTTTATTGATGGATCAGGGTATTAGTTGTTTGTAACTTGATGTGACCTATAAGTGAATTTAGACATTATTCATACCAAAGCCAAATTACATCCCAGTGATATTTAAAATTTGGTCAAGGTCATTAAAATAATATTGTGGATTTGTCATTGTTACCTACATTTGGTAGTTAGAATAATTTAGTAAATGTTATTATACTGGGGATTTACAAAGATGCCATCACATTGTATTCATTTTCTTATAATAAGCATTTCTTAAATACAAACCAGATTCTGTTCCACTGCTTTAGGTTCAAGTGAAATCATGATTACACCAGTATACATGTATTAAGGCCCTGTTTTACTAAAACCATCTGGTATGGTTATGGAATCATTGAACCATATATACATGAATATCACTTGGATACAATTGTAAACAATAAAACCCTGACCTGCCATTGTAGAATGTACTGGCAGCTCTGAGCACATGTTTGTTTCACTGATCACTCTAACAGACTGCATGGACTCAATCTGCCAGTGCATTAAGCAGGGGTAGATTGATTCCATGCAGTTTGCATTTAGTTCCAACTCATAGGTCAGTTTATGTGATGGGTATGGTGATCACTTCCATTTTTGTAGTGTTAAATTATAAGCTGGTATATTCTTTGGGTCCCTTTGGACAGCATTATAATAAAGAAATACTGTTTGATCTTAAAAAGTTATCATTTCTTAATGCCCAGAACTAATCATTTGATTTAAACATTTGACATTTGTTATTATGTATGTATACTTAAACTAATGCTGAAAGGAGCCCCTAGTGATTGGGCCTAGTGATTGAGTGATTGGGCCTGTGGTCTAAAGGCTGTCCTAGGGATCACTGCCTTCTCACCTCTGTCTGTGTGGGTTCAGTCTAGGATTCATTGAAGGTGGATATGTGAGAAAGCTTGCCAGTAGCTTCTCGTGGGTTGGTGGTTCTTACAGGGTAATTTCCGGTTTCTTCCTCTCCTCCATTAATACTGGCCACTATGTGGCTATGTGCTGAAAAATGGCGTTAAGCTCAACAACAACTAATGCTGAATGTCCAGTGCATTTTCAAGTTTTTCTACCCACTTACTTTCTAAGAATTGACATACATATAGGTTTTACTCACTTTCTAAGAATTGACATGTAGGTTTTACTATATTCCAAAAAGTTTAGAATTCATGTGACTATATATGTATATCCATATGGATTTAACATCCTTGTTAAGATGTCCAGTTATGGTCAGTGTTGTATTTTCAGTCCATGCTGGATTGACCTATTGTCAGAACAATGATAACCACACCAACTCTTGGCAGACTGCCTCAAATAAAGTCATACAGCAGTGTATGAATTAAAAATATTTAATGAACATAAATATAAATTTGGTTGTAAAACAAGTTATGCTTATTGTACTTGCAATTAAGATGGAGTTCAACTGCAAACAATGTAGACACTTTCACCACATAATGCACTGGCAAAACAGGTGAGGGTCTGTATTGTATATTCTATTAATTTCTCCTAACAAACTTTTTAGACCCAGATCTACCATTGCATTATGTGAAAGCAGATTTGGGTCTTTGCAGTTGGACCCAACCTATAAGTGAGATTATGGAGTATTGGAATTTGCAAGACATGTACTTCAATGAAACAGGTAACAGACATTTAACCAGAATGTTGGTAAAGCTTATCATTGTGCCTGTGATAATGCAATTGATAATACCATTTTTTGGTCCTAGTATTGGTCAGTGGTTTGTAGGTATCTGTATGTCTTTGACAATATTGATCAATGGTATATGAATATTGGTACATATTTTATTGTGGCTGACATTCAGTTGTAGCTTAATTCTAGTCCTTAAAAAAATTAAGTGTAGACTTTTTGCCACTCTGTCCAGAGTATTAAGCTTTGGAATCATATTGAATGAAACATTGATTTTTATTTAATTGTTCATTACGGCAGCACCTGAGTTTTAAATCAGATTACAGCTTGTATCCCTTGATATTATTGGGAGAAGAAAAAAGAAATTAGTAACCTTTTGTAAACTTGTACATAATCTAATCCAGTCGTTTTAGTTTTAATAATTGTTATATCCTTTTGCAAGAAGGTTTAAACAATTTTTGGAGAAAAAAATTATATCCTTTTTTAAAACTAATTGATAATATTTTAAAATAAAATTAAAATTTCAACAAAAATACAATTTATCAATGTGGTGTGATTTTGCTTACTGTGAAATGTTTAATATAATATTTTGTTAAATTGCAAGTACCTTTTTCACTTGGTTTCAAAATTTTATGGCTATTACTAAATCAACTGTTTAGCTTCCTAAAGCAAATTGTCAAATGAATTAAATATTTGCTTTGACATAAAGTCAGGACATATTTATATTACTTAATTTGACAATTATGAGTGATCAATGATGTTTTTATGAAAACCTTTGATTTGAAAATATTTGGTTGGAATGACCATTTTTTTAGTTCACTTTAAAATTAACATCTCAAATACACCTACATGATATTAATTTTTTTTTTACTACTGTATAAATTCTTATTTAGCTTTATAAGTTTGATCCAGATGTAAATTGTATAGACCCCTATCTGCTGTTGTGCCAGCAGATCTGTGTCTGTGCAGTTTTTTAGGACTAACCAATAGAATAAACAAAAATAGACCCTGATCTGAAAGCAGTTATGAGAAATCACATCAGTGTCTATGTTGATTGCAGTTGTGCCAGACTTACATTCCAGTATCTGTGGCAATTTAGGATGGGGTGCCAGTCAGACTTGAATTATATTCTTTTCAAAATGTGTTAACTGCTCCTCCACTGACACAGAAAAAGAGAAAGAACCAGTGGGAAAGGTAAAGAATTGGTTAGGTAAGATTTGCAAATGAAATTAAAATCTTGAAAAACATATGAACAATCCATAATTTTACACTTGACAAATTGTCAAGCTCAGCAACCAATCTTGAATTTTTATGAAATAAATGATCTGGTTACTGTCTATACTCGCTGTCAAGTCAAACTTCATGCAACAAAGATCCTGATCTGCCATAGCATAATGCACCTGCAGATCAGGGTCTTTGTTGTTTGTTAAACTGATTACTCCAAACAAACTGTACACTGTTGGTTAATGGCAGAACTGTACCAATTGAGGACATCTTGATTTTCATGTTCATGTTTTAATTTTCTTTTTATTCAGTTTTAGCATATTAATCATAAATTTGATACACCCTCTTCTGTTTAAATACATATAGAGTGAATCAACTGTCACAGGGAAGCCTTTGAGCGCTTCATTGAGAAACTAATTAAATATTTAAAGGCCAAGATGGATTCATTTGGTGATGACACTGGCTAATTAACAATTTGATTGTCTGTTTGATTACAGTATATATACACATGAAACATAAAAGGTGTCAATATCGAAGTAGCATCCAGTCCTAGGGTCAGCCTAACTTTTGGTTAAAATTACACACCATAGATAATTCATAAGTTTGGCTATAAAGACTTGGTTCATTTGCTTATGATGGATATATGTGATCTGATAATGCAGGGAGGCAACTCCAACTTTACTAATGCACAAATTTGTGAGTACTGTATGTCAATTTGATATATATTAGGGTTGGTCATCAGTTTATTGGGGCACCAGTGTCTGAGTAGTCTGAAATGCTCTCTGTTACAAATCACTAGCATCTCACATCTCACTCTCTAAGATTCAGCAAATGTGGATATGTGAGAAAACTTGCCAATAGCTGCTCATGGGTCGGTGTTTCTTTCCGTGGATTTTCTGGATTCTTTCTCCACCATTTATACTGGCCGCCATGTATAGCCTATCGTGTGCAGAAAAATGGCATTATATAGCCCCAAAACAACATCAGTTTATTGACTTCAACTGACTTTTATAAGTGCTGATATCCATTAATATTAAAATATTTGTAGGACAAATAATCTTGTATCACCTGAATATCAGTGATGTTGATAAGACTAATTTTCCAGGTAAAAAAGTTTGCAAAAATCTGAAACCTTCTGACATCATCACTTATGCTGCAGTTGGCCTTTATGGACACACATTGTTTGCATGTTATCAAAGGGGAGGTATACCTTGAAATACGACTATAGTAAGTTAAAACTTAAACTGTAGTAATAAGGATCCTGGGTGTCAAGTGGTCTAAAGTTCTTGCCTTTACAGAACACTGAGATCTCACCTCTGTTCATGTGGGTTCCAATATCAGGCTTGACCAGCACGGGTATTTACAAAAGGTTATAGGTAGTTGCCCTTAGGTCAATGGTTCTTCCCAGGATTTTTCTGGGTTCTTCCTCCACCAGATGTACTGGCCACCATGTATAGCCTATCTTGTGACATTAAATCCAAAACAACAATAACAACAACAACAACAACTGCAGTTAGAAAGCTGCTTGCCTAGATGGGCATAGTTATGCTGAAATGTGAGATTAAAGTAGCTACTTTGTTTATGCAGAAGTTTGGCTTTCTATGCAGCTGGTATATATGACATCACAGAATCTTGTTAGCAGTCTCTCTGTACATGTAGGAGATTCTTCCCAGGATTTTTATATAATCCATGATATTTTTTTTTCAAAATGAAGTCCAAATTTTACTTGTTTGTTACACAATTGCAAATATTTAATTTATGTTTCTTTTGGTCATCTCCAGAAACTAGGGCAGCATAAATAGCACAGGAAGTCACAGTTTGGTTGGAGAATTATTATGAAACATGAGAATGACAGGTGGTTAAAAATGTCAGGGACTAAAAGGAAGTACTTTTATATGGATATGTTGATAACTATCCAGGTGAATATTCCAATAATAATTACATTTTGTTTGCATTTGAACTGCCTTCAGTTTCCATCCTCTTGTAGGTGAGTGAACACTTTGATGCACATCAAATGTTAGAGCTTTTTCAGAAAACATTAGTAAAGATGAAGTTAAGAGAAGGCTCAATCAGATAATTAAAAAGCTTAATTAGGTCTTGTTTGATATTTTATTGATGAGACTTTTCATCCATAATAAATTACTAAAGGGTAATTTTGCATAGAAATTTGTACATTTTCACTTGAATTAGCTTAACAAAGAAAGGCTAGGTTTTATTTATGCATGTTAATTGTGGAAGTACATGTTTCTGTTTTGCTTTTAAACAAGCACATTCCTAATGATTCAGATATTTTTTAATCCCATTGATTTTAATACAGAAAGATTACAGTAATTATGTGTGGTAATCATCATTTATGTCTAGAGGTAAAAAGTTTTCAGACAGATATGCAAGATTGCTTGTAAATGGGATGAGGTGTGATGGGACTGAAAGCCTTGATGGTCACAAAAAACCTTGAATTTTTATTTTTAATATTTTTCTCAGACATAAGAGAATTAACCTAATCTGTCAACAATATATTCACAGTGACAGTCATCAAGTCCTAGGTAAAAACCAAATTAAAATTCAGTGTCTCAAATGTCATATTAGCCTACCTGGCCTTAAGGTCCAGCAGATTATATTTTGATCCTTTGTGCATCATTGGTCATCCATTGTTCATTCATGCTAATTATTTACACCTGATTTTTCAACTAGATCAACAGAATTTGACAAAAATGTGATGAAAGACAGCATAGAATGAAGAACTTTGAAATATTTTCAGTTGATGTCAATGATTTGACAATCTGTCTTCAGATGTGACCCCCAGTACTAAAACTTAAAAACCTCTCCACAGAATTTGACCAAATTTGAATAATAGCATTGTGGCATGAAGAGCTTTCGTATTTGTTCAAATGAGAACTTTGAAATATTTTCAGTTGATGTCAATGATTTGACAATCTGTCTTCAGATGTGACCCCCAGTACTAAAACTTAAAAACCTCTCCACAGAATTTGACCAAATTTGAATAATAGCATTGTGGCATGAAGAGCTTTCGTATTTGTTCTAATGAGAACTTTGAAATATTTTCAGTTGATGTCAATGATTTGACAATCTGTCTTCAGATGTGACCCCCAGTACTAAAACTTAAAAACCTCTCCACAGAATTTGACCAAATTTGAATAATAGCATTGTGGCATGAAGAGCTTTCGTATTTGTTCTAATGAGAACTTTGAAATATTTTCAGTTGATGTCAATGATTTGACAATCTGTCTTCAGATGTGACCCCCAGTACTAAAACTTAAAAACCTCTCCACAGAATTTGACCAAATTTGAATAATAGCATTGTGGCATGAAGAGCTTTCGTATTTGTTCAAATGAGAACTTTGAAATATTTTCAGTTGATGTCAATGATTTGACAATTTGTCTTCAGATATGACCCCCATTACTAAAAATAAAAAAAAATCTTTATAAAAATATTCTTAAAAACCTCTCCACAGAATTTGACCAAATTTGAATAATAGCATCATGGCATTTGTTCAAATGATGCTGATCTGATGTCAATTATGGCCCCTTTTGCATTGTGGCATAAATGAATTTCAAATTTATACAAATGGATGAGTTTAAATATGGTCAAAGATAGACAAATCTTGAAATGATTTCACAAAAAGCAGTAAATGGAATTTGACTGAATTTGACAGAAAGCATTCTGGTATAAAAAAAATTTAAAATTTTTATGAATGATGCCAATTTCCCATCAAGTATGGAAACCATTATTAAAAATAAAAGCAACCTATTATGACTTTTCCACAACTGCTTATTAAAATTTGACCAGACCTGACAACATTCTGGCATTATGACCGTAAGATTTATACAAATGAGGCTGATTTGCAATTAGGTATGGCTAACATTCCTAAACGTGGAAAATGCTTTTAATAACTGATCTAAATCAGCTTTTAAATATGGCCAATGTTACTAAAAATAGAAACACTTTTCATGACTTCTTCCATAAAGTCTCTAAACAGAATTTATCCAATTTGACAACATCCAAGCTTGAAGCTTTTTCCATTTATTGAATTGATGCCATCAAATATAGTGGTCCTTACAACAGATATGAAGAAAAAAAAACATTCACACTACTTTATCAGTCAAACCACTTGACAAATTGCCAGAAAGCATTCTGGAAAAAAGGTCTTTCATTATTTTGACTTGGATACTCATGTGCCATCAAAACATGGATAAGGCATACACCTGTAGAAATCTTGAAAGAACTGAATTTCACAACATTACAATCAGCAGCATTGGAAGAAATTTTAACTGAAAACATATATATGTGAGTCAGGTCAATGATCTCAAGTGCACTTCATGATCCTCTTGTTTCAAAGTAACACAAGGGTGTCACATTTTGTAGTGATAATAAATGGAGTATGTGAAATATTTCTTTCATTTTTTTTATTTCATACTGGATGTGATCATTCAAGGAAAGAAATTAATAAAGATGTATTAACTGCATAGAAACATTCACAGTTCCGATGATTTTCAAACCAATCAGACCGTTTGGTGCAATTACTGGAATCATTAATTGGCTTGGCAGATTATTTACAAAATTCACCACAGTTCTTAAACATAATCAAGATAGGTGCTTTAAATTTACAGATACAATTGATAATTTAAAATTAGCATGTTTATTGAGAAATCTTAATTAAAAACCAAATTTGATAACCCAGCAACACAAGTGGGCTTGTTGTTTTGGCTGATTTCTAGTGATTGATTAGTTACCATTTGTATTGAGTATTAAGACCTAGATATTTGTCAAATTTGTCATTTTTTGTAGACTTGAAATTTCTTGAAAATGTTAGTAATCAAGGTTCTTTTGATGAAAAAAAAAAACAACCTATAGAATGGAAAGGAATATATCAGTATAGTAAATTAACTGAATCCTAAAAGTATCACAGTATGTGCTACGGAGACAAGACATAGTGAAGTAATTGATATCAAAGAATAAATCCTTCACTTAATTTATTCATTGAATGGTGCAAGTCAGGAGAACGGAAGATACCTGATACATGAATTGATCCTCAGAAAATATCAGAAATTGAAAAATTAAATAGATATATATCTTGGAGCTTCCTAAATTAAATTGTATGGAAGAATACAACTTTCTGATTACTGTTACTAAAAAAAAGAATTAAATAAAGAACAAAAAAAAATTAATATGTAAACTTTTGAATGGAAGATCTCACAGTATTCTTCAGCATTTAAAATAAAAATACAGTATACAAATGAAGTAATTTCAAAATCCAAAATTGATGCCCATAAAATGTGCTGTACATTTAAATTTGTTTAATGCTGACTTTATGCTTGTTACCAAACCATCAGTTTTTCATATACACATGCCATAATGTTAAGCATGTTACAGTGTTCTATGTTCTTCAGTACATCTGTTCTGTATTAAGTTTCTACACCACATTTTCAGTTTTTCATGATCTATTATTACCAAATTATTGGGGGGAGGGGTTGGGGGGACAAAAAACTCGCATTGGGGGAGAATTTTTAGTTATATTATGGGGTCCTAAGTTCAAGGTAACTGAGGCTGAAAGGATCAAAATTTGTTTCTGCACAACAACAATAGTTGTAAATAAGAGACCTGGATTAAACTTTGGATGGCTTGTGCTTGGGGTAAGAAAGAAGCATGTTAGTTATGAGGCATCTAAAGGTTAAAGGTTATGGTCAGTATTGCTTCCTCCACAATAACTTTAATATTCTGCATGTACAGTGTGGATGGCTTGCACTTGAAGTAAGGTTAAGAAGCTTGTTTATTTAAGGACCAAAGGGCTAAAGTTCATGGTCACTCTGGGTGAAAATCAAATCTTGTACTTGCTCGAAATTTTCAGTTCTCGACCATGCACCACAATTGTGGGCAGAGCAGAAAGATTCTTATTGAATTGGGAATCACAAAGTTACAGAGTTTGGTCACAGACTAAAAGTATATCAATGACTTTTGCTTAATAACTTAAGTTCTGGGCCACACACCTTGACCAAAGTGTGTGGATGGCTTTCACTTAAGGTAAGAAAGCAGTCCATTGATTGTGATAGCAAATGGTCAAAGGAAAATGGATTTTGTAGAATGTGTTTTAGAGTAAGTTCCTTGGCCAAACTAAGTGGATAGCTTTTTTATAGAGAAAGAAAGAAACATCTGAATTTTAGGTTATAAAGGTAAAAGGTCAAGGATATATTGAATCATATAAGAAAATAGTGGTTTCTAGATTAGTTCAAAACCAAACAGTGTAACCAAAGGTCAAGGTCAGCAAAACCAGTCACTGAACATTCCTCAGAATCAGCTGTAGGTTCTAGTTCCTTCATGAAGGACTGTTAACTGTGGAAGGCATGTAATATGCCATTCACAGTTCTCTTGTGAAATGCTGATTCAGATGTTTTATGAACAGTTAGTGACATGGTAGTTTTTTCCATACTTTTCCATGTATTGACCCATACATGGGAATATATTTTTAACTCGAGTAGCTCAAGAAAATGCACATAAAGTTATATGTTGTACGATTACCTAGATCTTGCCCAAATATAAATTGTTATTCAAGTTAAATACTTCAAAATTTCACAATCAACCGTAAACACTATACTTTAGGCAATTTTTTTAAAAACAATTTTGTCAGCTGAGCATTGCTTATTGTAACCTGAAATTTATGAAATCCACAGTGTAATATAATTTTATGGCAAATGAAGACAAGCTGGAGATAATTTACTTGACCTAATAACATAATAATAAAAGTCTTAAAAAAAGACCTATGCCTCAAATTATAGAATAAGTTTGAGTGATCTGATGCATCTTCATGGTATATTCTTGGTTGGAGTTGTTTAAGTGTCTTTGCCCTTTCTTAACTGGTCATTTGTCAGTCAGAAGAGTCATTTGATTTGTTACAGAAGCATAAATGCAAGTTCAAAGTTATCAGTTGTCATTGAAGTGTCTGTTCCTTGAATGGTGACAAGATGTCTGGTTTTGACAGGTCTGTCCTTTTAGGTAAATGGCTCTCTAGCTGTTACCTTTTGACTTCTGCTTTCTATGTGCCATTTAGTTTTGGCAGTTCAAATTATTAATTGACACAAATTCACTCTTTCAATTGTTATTGAAATGAAATTTTTTTTAAAAATTTACAATACAAATTTACAATAAATATTTCATATTGCCCTTACCTTTTGACTTCTGCTTTCTATGTGCCATTTAGTTTTGGCAGTTCAAATTATTAATTGACACAAATTCACTCTTTCAATTGTTATTGAAATGAAAATTATTTTTTAAAAATTTACAATACATATGTTTTGTGTATTGCAAACAGTAGTAGATGATGCAATATTTTTTTTTATCACAAAACTAAACACTAGTGAGTCTGATTTTGCCCATTTGGTGGAAGCTTGACATTGTGATCAGTTAACATCCACTTGCATGTCTGTCTATATGTCCATATGTTTGTCTGTTGGTCCACAACCTAGACTATCCTTGTTTGTTAATGTTTTATGTAGTCATTTTTTTTTCTCAAGTAAGATGGCCACAGAGTCATGTTACTACTTGCTATATTAATACATCCAGATTTGTGCAAACCAGTTTGCTTAAAACTTTTATGCTGGCTTGAGAAGCAGGCCACATCCAGCTTTTTGGATATTCATTTTTGTTTTCTTGATGGTCTGTTTATTTAATATCATTAAATTAAAAAAAATGTATGAATAATACAAAGATTATAATTTGACAATATAAAAATATTGGTTTTCAAGTTTTCTCTTGCATGACCAAGGAGGACAGTGTTATATAATTGACTTGTCCTCTATAAATCATGCTCAGGCTTACATCTCCCTTGTGTCGGCATAAATTGAATTCTCTGCTATACCAGCATGTGGAGGTTAGAAAAATAATACTAACGACTATATTAAAGAGGGTAACACAATTAGCTGAAGACTAATCTACCTTGAGGCCCACATACAAAGAAATTTAATTAGATACAAATGCACACATGTACACACACATCCATACCTAAAAATAGTAACATGTACACATATAGACACATTATATTTACTTTATTTCCAAACTTGCTGGTAGGTTCACCTGGGTCAGTAGATCATATTTTTGGCCAGAATTAACATCACAAAATTTATGGAGGACCTTGTTTTCTTAAATACTATGCATATCATGAATAACATCGACCCATATCTGCCATCACATAATTCACCAGCAGATCATTGTTGACACTCATTGCTTTAAATAATATAAACAGAATCAACAGTGCCTTCATGTTATTTGATGGCAGACCTGGGTATGTTACACAGTCAGGGGTGGATTCAGAACAAGGAGTGGGAAGTCCTCGGTCACATCATGCTCTTCCATCTCTAATTTAAACAGTAATGTTCAGTGAAAAACCAATAGAGTTGGTTATTCTTTTAAGCAAAACAATCTTGTACCTTTTCAGCATTGAATCCCAGCGAATGTTGATCCACCCCTTGCAAGCAAGTAGAGCTAGGTTGATTTTAGAAAGATGGGTCATTGTATTGTCATGGTAGTTCATCACGTCGTTATAAATACTGCTTATAAGATGAGTCTACATGCAAAATGCATAGATCCAGATCTGCTGACACATAATGTGCCAGCAAATCTGTGTATGTGCAGTTTGTTAGGAGTAATCAGTAGAACAAGCATCATAGACCCATAGGCTACTGTGGATCAGGTTATATTTTGCTTGCAGTTTGACTCGACTTAGAGTAGAAATGATAGAAAGTATTAGCTTATTGACTAGCATGTTGGATTCAAAACTAGATGGGTGAAATTTGACATCAGACTGCTTCAGTGTCTCCATTTGCAAAGCACAGTCAATCTTTTTGTGTTGATATACCATAAAGCCTTTCTGAACCAATACCCACAACAGCATTGTAATTGACTTACCAACTCATTTAAGCAGATATTTTGATGGGATGTGCCATATTTCATTAATATGAGAAGCATTGCACTGTCAAACCTGTCATGTCTCGGAGGAAATTAAGAAAGTTTAATTGTCTCCAATGTGACTGGTCAGGCTTGACAGTGAAATATTGATCAATCATTCACAGAATTCTTGGACAAGTGGGAGGAAAGATGGATGGACATTCAAATAGGATCGGTCAACTTCTAAAGTCTTTTTTTGTGGATGTGTTTTTCTGTAGGTCATGCATCCAAATGTAGTCATCACAGAAGTTGAATAATTGTAAATTGTTACAGCACAGCAGCACAGTCAAAGCTATATTGTGCAAAAGCAAGTAAAGTGCCCTGCCTAACGGCTTTGCAACATGGCAGGCAATCCTAGCTGATCTTTGGAGTCTTGTATGCCATGTAAAAACTACCTTTGTGGCTGTCATAAAGAAAAACGGTTGCTATCTTTGCCCCTTTTAGAAATTTCTGGAATTAACATTTTCAGAAAGAAAGGTGCTTTTGGATTTAAAAAATTCTGATTTATCATTTTCAAAAAGAATGGTGCTGATAGAACAAACTGATATGAAAATTTTGTATCTTACTCCCTTTCACAAAATTTTTAACACAGAACAGGCCCCCCCCCAATGAAAAATTTGATAAGCTTTATTTACGTATTCTGCCAATTCAGACATCATCAGCAAGTGTTGTTATCTTCCATACTTATCAAATTATCAAATTTATATCACCTGCAAAGGGATCACTTGCTAAAATCATTTTCATTGTTATGACATGTGCAACGACTTTAAGATTTTGAGCTCAGTTTTTCAAACATTGTTGTACATTTCATTTTAAATGTAGGTGTGCTCCTCTTAGAATATGCTAATTAGATGGTAGAAAGGAAGGTTACAGAGACTTTCTTTTCTTGCTCCAATGATTATGTTAAGTTTTTATACTGTGAAATTTACCTTATAGACCATGACACCTGTCCAATTAAGGACACTTTCAGGAACTATATAGAAAGAACATCTGTGCATCTTGGACAGAAAATAGTCACTTAACAAGACACTTAATTTTGTACAAAATGTTTTCACAGTACCAGTAGATACAAAGTACCATCACAAACATAGATATTGAATTATCAAACAGATAAGGGATATTGCTTACACTGCTTATATTTATTCATATTAGGACACTCTGTAACTGACAGTATTTTCATGTTTGAGTGACCATTATAGTCAGGTTTTACTTTATTTAGTTAAGATTCTCAAGATGTATTCATCATGAATGGTACTACTTACCACATATAAAGATAGGTCACAATGATCTTCATTTTCTGCTCAAACAGCTGGGCAAGATTTCGGCATTTTGCCATGACACAGTGGGTGAGATACAACATTTGACAGAATTCTTACATAAGTTTGGAAATTATGGATATCATTGCAAATAGTGGTTTACATGCAGAATATTGAAAAAGAACATGATTGTCTAGGTCTTAGATGTATTGCTCTTTTGTTAACACCTATATTAGCTATGGGAGATTGATTGACCAAGCCATAGAGTTTGTAAAAAACATGAAAATAGAATGATGTTATGTTCCACCTGTGATATACATAGCAGTCCATGCACACTGTTCAAGACATGGCTCAAGGGAAATAACTCTCTCACTCACTCCCTCTCTCTCTCTCTCTCTCTCTCTCTCTCTCTCTCTCTCTCTCTCTCTCTCTCTCTCTCTCTCTCTCTCTCTCTCTCTATTTAATGTCTTCAAGCGTTGAAATATTTGTTACATCAACTCAAAGGAACTCACAGCTATTTCTTTCAAACAATATAATGTATATTAGTTTATATTTCTCTAACTGAAGAGATTTTAAGTATAAAAATATTGTATAATGATAGGAACGAACAGGAAGAACTGTATATATATTTTTATGTTCAGATAGAATAAGCTACTTTGCTATCTCCTAGATTTTTTAATTGTGAAAACTCATAGTGATTAAAATGGTAAATTAATTTCATATCTGCATTTCTTTTATCGATCCACTTGAACAAAAGGTTCAGCACAAATAAAATAATATTCATAACAGGTGCAACAATTCCACCTGTGGCAAGTAACAATTCATTAAAACAATTTTTGGTACAGTTTTAGAGATTTTATGATATTGTAAAAACCACAATAAAATTTCCATATAGAATGTGAAAACTGATGAGAAGGAAATGACATCTATCACAGCAAATCAATAAAAACAAAGTTATGCAGAGATTTGATATTTTCTGATAAATTTTTATAGGAATATTTTAGTGTGTGGATAAAAAAAGTATTGGCAAATCCTGAAGTTTGTATTGATTTATTGCTTCAGCAGGTGAGAGGATGTTTGCCTCTAGGGGTTTAAGACAAAAAGATAATTGTACAAGTGTGTTATAGCAGTATAATCTAACAGGTCTTTTTTATGGTTTTAACATCACTTTTAACACAATACAGGATATATGATTCTGAGGAAATGAGAACTATGTGCTTTCTTAGGGACACACCATGGTAACCAACTCAGGCTGGCCTGGTTTATATCTACCTGTCATACCTTGGTTACAAGTTGAACACTCTACCAACTGAGCTACCATGTCTCTCAAATATCAAACAGGTTAGAAAATTATAAAATTTGTTCTTATCAGGAATTAAATGTTTGTCACAAGTGCAGAAATATGACATCAATCCACACAAAACCAATAACAAATAAAATTCGGCTGCGAGGAATTTTACAGTTAGCTACAGCATATGCTCCATCCCACTAAATATCCATTCCAAAATATACAAAATATACAAAATATACATCAAATTATAATTCTAAACTGACACTTATTAGGAAACCACTTATTCCTTAATCATATATTTTGTGTTTTGATACATAATTACATGAAATTGTTTTGGGTATAATGTCACACAATATTGTGTGTTTTGGATACATAATTATATGAAATTGTTTTGGGTATAATGACACAAGTATTATCAATATGTTTAGAGAATTGTAATTCATTCCAAGCAGAAATGAAACAAGTGCCACAAGTAATGTTACCTATGCATAGATCTGATATACCTAAAGGCTAACTGCTTGTCACCTGGCAAAAGATAGAACCAGGTGAAGGGTAAAGACTCAGGCACTCAAGAGCTTGCTCACTTTGCAGGGAAAATTAATATGTTAACAATCTCCTCCCCTCCCTCCCTTCCTCTCTCTCTCCCTCCTTCCCTCCCTCCCTCCTTCCCTCCCTCTCTCTCTCTCTCTCTCTCTCTCTCTCTCTCTCTCTCTCTCTCTCTCTCTCTCTCTCTCTCTCTCTCTCTCTCTCTCTCTCTCTCTCTCTCTCTCTCACTCACTCACTCACTCACTCTCTCTCTCTCTCACTCACTCACTCACTCTCTCTCTCTCTCTCTCTCTCTCTCTCTCTCTCTCTCTCTCTCTCTCTCTCTCTCTCTCTCTCACACACACACACACAGAGAATAATACATTAATTCAGATTTGGATGGCAGCTCTGGGTAGCCAAGTGGTCTAAAGCATTTGCCTTTATCAATCACGAAACATCTTGTCTGTCTGCATGGCTTTGAGTCTCAGGATTGGCCATTGTGGGTATATGAGAAAGCTTGTCAATAGCTTTCAGTAGGTTGGTGGTTTTTACCAGGGTTTTCCCAGATTCTTCCTCATCTGCTATTTATAGCCTATCATTTGATGAAAAATGATATTAAACCAATGACGACAAAAACAAGACATTTGGACACCAATTCATTAACCAAATTAAACTGCAATTCAACAGTGGTGTAATACTAAACTTTCTCATGCTTATTTTTCTAATTGCAGCTTATTTAAATTCAGATTGTATATAATCTCTTTTCTGATCTACTATATTTTCCATCCCCCTTTCATCATATGTAACTAACAGCATTTTATTCGGCAGCAGTGACTGAATTAAAATCCCTCTCTGAGGCAAATACTTAATAAACATAAATATGACAATCATTAGGGCTGGAGTTGGAAATGTTACATCACTCAAAGAAATTAAATTTTGTTGGCTGCAGAGAATATTTTTTTTGTGTTGTATGAAAAGTTAATTGAATTTGATATCCAATCACAGAAACATTACAAAAGAATATCAATCAAAATTTATGTAAGATTAGAAATGACAGAGCTTGAATATGATTGCCTATTAAGTAATTGGATAATGTCAGACTGTCCCATGCATAACCATTATTAAGTCTGTCTACCAACCTTGTGCCAGCAGGATAAAGTCTTTGCAGTTTCAGTATTATTGCCTCTGTTCTGATGATGAATTTGGAAAAGCCAGTATATTTCTCCAAAGTAACTTACTTTAGCAGAGCATTGGATTTGTCATCCAGGTGTTGCAGGTTTGATTCTCAACTAGACTGGATTTCAGATTACCGTCATTTTGAGTTATGAGCAATTAGACACCATCACAAGAGTTTGGGTGACAAAAAACTTGTTGGTATGACTTTCAGTTTAGAAGAAGATGCAATATCAAGATTTTTAAATGGCTGCATTAGTGGCCATATTGGATGCCAGATCTGCACTATTTTCAATTAGGACCAAATATACATCATAATTAGTCTTTTTTCAAGAACACCATGTTGCTATGACCATCCATCCAAGAGGAGCAGCAAAAGTTGGATATCAGATCAATAACATTCGGTTATGAATCACTGCCATCTCACCTCTGTCTGCATGGATTTGAGTCTTGGGCTCAGCCTATGTGGGTATGTGAGAAAGCTTGCCAGTAGCTTCTCGTAGATTGGTGGTTCTTTCCTGGGTTTTCCCAGGTTTTTCCTCCACCATTAATACTGACCACCATGTATAACCTATCTTGTGCTGAAAAATGTTGTTAAACCCGATAACAATATCAATAACATTTGCATTTAGTACCAACAGGAATTGTTCCAATTGATTTTTGTTATTACTTCCTCAAATAAATTTTGGAGGATGATAATAAAAGTTAGCTATTTGTGCTGTATCAGGCCTAAGCTTCACATATTTTAATCTTATATCAGGCCTAAGCTTCACATATTTTGTTCTTTTATCAGGCCTAAGCTTCACATATTGTGTTTTTATATCAGGCCTAAGCTTCACATATTTTGATCTTATATCAGGCCTAAGCTTCACATTTTGTTCTTAATTCAAGCCTAAGCTTCACATATTTTGTTCTTATATCAGGCCTAAGCTTCACATATTTTGATCTTATATCAGGCATAAACTTCACATATTTTGTTTTTTATTCAGGCCAAAGCTTCACATATTTTGATCTTCTATCAGGCCTAAGCTTCACATATTTTGATCTTAATTCAGGCCTAAGCTTCACCTTTTTTGATTTTATATTGGGCATAAGCGTCACATATTTTGTTTTTAATTCAGGCCTAAGCTTCACATATTTTGATCTTATATCAGGCATAAGCTTCACATATTTTGATCTTAATTCAGGCCTAAGCTTCACATATTTTGATCTTAATTCAGGCCTAAGCTTCACCTTTTTTGATCTTATATCAGGCATAAGCTTCACATATTTTGATCTTATATCAGGCCTAAGCTTCACATATTTTGATCTTATATCAGGCCTAAGCTTTCACATTTTGTTCTTAATTCAAGCCTAAGCTTCACATATTGTGTTCTTATATCAGGCCTAAGCTTCACATATTTTGATCTTTTATCAGGCATAAACTTCACATATTTTATTCTTAATTCAGGCATAAGCTTCACATATTTTATTCTTAATTCAGGCATAAGCTTCACATATTTTGATCATATATCAGGCATAAGCTTCATATATTTTGATCTTGTATCAGGCATAAGCTTCAGCTGTTTTATTAAATAAAATATGGGCAGAAACATCCTGACACCAATTGTGTGGTGTCAAGGCATTTTTTACTGATTAACCTTCACACCTTTTTAAATTTTTGGCAGTAGAGAAATTAAATAATTGGGAAAATATCATGACCCAATAACCTTAGTCAGAGACACTTTTATTGATTTTCTTGGAAATATTGTAAAATAGACCTGGTCACCTTTGAATTAAGTTTGGTCAGCATCTGCATTAAGTGTAGTCATTAATAATTTAGTTGGTGACACCTTTGATTATCTGAGAAATAAACAATTTGCATACTTGACTTAGTGACCTTTAAATTTTAATTTATTAATATTTTTATGTGGCAATTTAATGAATAAACAAATCAAAGAAAAGTTGATATATGAGTTATGTTAGCAAATAGAGGACTCCACAGATATACTAATCCACCCATATATATATATATATATATATATATATATATATATATATATATATATATATATATATATATATATATACACACACACACACCTTACATTTTGCATTTAGTGCTGAAGCAGATAATTCTTATTCTGGAACACGTTTGTAGTTTTATTTCATTTTTGTTGTACAAAACTTTTCAAACATTTGTATAAATTACTTTCAAAATAAGTAATTTGAGTTTTGTGTAGAGGAAATTTGAGCACATAAGGAAACCTTTGAACTTTGCAAAGGCAATCACTTTTTTTAGTGTCAGTAGTGGGATTCCAACATAGGACCACAGAAACACAAATCAAGTGCATTAGTACTTTGCTATATATGACCCTGTTCATCCTCAAAGATCCTGCTTGCACCATCCCTGCTTTAAACTTTAAGCTAATTGGATGAAAGATCCTTTTTCACAAATCAAGCTTAAAAACATATTTAGCCTTAAAAAATGAATTTTACTTTTTTTAATCTTATAGACAAAGAATTCTATGATATATGACCCATCACAGCTCAAGGCCATCAGTAAATTACTGCTTTACAGGTCAAAAACTTGAGACTCTTCAGAAATGCAATTCCTTTGGAAGCCTGTGCTTCCAATTTATACAGTACTTTTGCACTTGAAGATTTCTATGTGAACCAGTTTTGTATCTTTTAAAAATAATTATTACGGTTATATGTGTCTAAAAAAAGTTTTTTTTAATGTCTCCCCATTTTCCCTAACTACTGAAACTGTAATGGCATCAAATTTGACCTTGTGAAGACTGTGTTATTCACCAAAACTTGGTTGCTGTGACAGTCATTCTAGTCTGTATTAAAAGCTGTTGTTTTAAAAAAATAAGCTTTTGCTAATACTGCTTTACCTATAGCTACCAAGTTTGCATTGATTGCAGGATCATTTTAGGATGGCTATGTGATGTGCTTCAAAGGCGGGTAGATGTGACCTTTTTTGTGGATTTATTCCAGATTGTTGAAATATTGTCATTTCTTCCTATTCATACTGTAGCACAAATTTGAACATAACTTTGCATATTGACATGTAACTTGCATCTTTTGATAGACAAGTTTCATGCACCAAAAATGGACTATTATGACCTACTTTCATAGATTTATTCAAAATTACTTCAAACTTGTGTGAGTTATCTCTGTCTGGGTTGTTATTCCTTTACTATTAGTATGCCAGAATGAATAAAGTTTTTAAAAAAAGTTTAAAAAAAGTTTAAAAAATAAACCATGAATTGACCTGTATTCATACCTTTTTCCCAGATGATCAGTAACTGATCATATTAAATTGATTCTTGTAGCTCAAGCAATGGTTGTTTTGTATTGTAAAACAGAAAGATTAACTCTTTTTATATAAAAATATACTGTACACTGGGATTGATTTCTTTGACCTAAGTGTTTGGGTAGAACATGTTGTGACTTGTTAAGCTAAAATTCATCACTTCACTATTGATTTTTCTGTCATTTTGAACCATAGTATAGCTGTTGAATTATGAATTTGATACATTTAGCAGATGGTCATACAGGGCAGTGAGCAAAGTATTGAAGAATATGAAGGCATTTGTTGTCAGTATGAATACAGCACTCCCCCCCACTAAACTGCTGTTTTGGGGAACCCAGGAGTATACCACATTATAGTGAAAGAATCTTATTTTGAGACCACCTTATATTTAAGTATTAAGTACATGATATATATGATTTCAGTCAATAACATAATGGAATTTATGATCATACCTGACTCACAACAGTAATTTGTGTTAAAGTGCAGGTACTTATAAAGAGGGAGAGACGGAATAAATAGGAAAACAGTCATAAGTGTATGGACATTCAATACAGTGAACTCTGTCTATATAAGACACAAAGTGAAAACATTTTTTAATGGATATACACAAAAATAAAATGAGAATGTAAAAATATAAATAGGTTTTTATTAATGTTCTTAATCAATGGATGTTCTTTATAAAGAAGTGTCTGGTGAGAAAGGATGAAAATAAAACTTAAAAATTTCAGTAAATAGCTTAAAATCTAATCTCATCATTTACTTTTGAGTACAAATATGGTTTCTGATTGATTTTTGTACCATATGTTTTTGCTAAATTGTCCTAACAGGAATTTGGAAGAAGAAAGAAAAAAAAGACCACATTCAAAATTTTAAAATAATCATCCAGTCTTACCCAAGAAGCTGTATTTTGGCATAAAGCATGAAGGTGAGAAAAGGGCAGCACAGGGATAAGTTTTGCAAACAGATAAAGTGTGTGTGTGTGTGTGTGTGTATATATATATATATATATATATATATACACATACATACATACTTATATATATATATATATATATATATAAATAAATATATACATACATAAATATATATATATATAAATATATATATATATATATATATATATATATATATACATACATACATACATACATACATACATACATACATACATACATACATACATACATACATACATACATACTTATATATATATACATACATACATACATACATACATACATACATACATACATACATACATACATACATACATACACACACATACACACACACATACATACATACATACATACATACATACATACATACATATTTGCACACATAAATGTACATGTATTAGAGAAAAGAATATAACTGAATACTTGATCTTTCAGAATAAAGTCATTGTCACCTGTCCAGACAGACTTGAGGTCTAAACAAAATTGATTTTATTCCACTGGCTATTACATTAGGGGCATGCAAATGTATAGGCTGATAAATTGATTAACAATTAAGGAAAATGTCAGCTGCATGTAAAACATGGATGAATTTGAATTGAATTTTGCAATCTGGTATCTGTAACACTGACTGCTGTGAATGCCAACCTCTTTACTCTGCCAGGCATTATAGCATCCCAGGTAACTTTAATTTTGGACACTGAATCTTGTGTAAGTGAAACATAATTCATTAACATTCACACTGTAATTCCATATATACAGGGAATGTAAATTCAGATTAACCATATATATGCATGCATATGTTATATCTAATTGTATGGAAGATGGATCCTGATCTGGCATCACATAATGTACCAGCAGATCTGGGTCTGTGTTGTTGTTAAACTAGTTAATCCAAACAAACTGCATTGACCCAAACATGTAGGCATATTTTATGACAGTTTGATGTCAGGCTCTAATTATAAGCAATTATATATGGCATGTAAAAATTCTTCTAAAAGTCATTTTATCATCCAGACCAAAAGAAATTCAAATTGTGTCAATGTATAAAATAATGGGTAGCTGTATGTTGTATCAAAATTTTGTTGTCATCAACATCATTTATTTAAAGGACAAAAAATTGCACATGAATATATTGTACTTCTTTGGAAGACAAAAAGTTTTGATATCTGAAGCCTTTCAAATGGATTTTTTTCATTATGATTTTTATGTCTGAAGCCTTTCCAGTGGACTTTTTCTATCAAGATTCAAAGCCTTTCCAGTGAAGTTTTCGATAAAGAGCCATGCTGTTTTTAGATTTTTTTATCACCACACTTTTGCATTTAATTGGTAGGTTCTTTGCTGCTTTTGTATTTAAGTGGTGGGTTATCTGCTGCTTTTGCATTTAAGTGATGGGTCATATGCTGCTTTTGCATTTAAGTGGTGGGTCATAAGCTGCTTTTACATCTAAGTAATGGGTCATATGCTGCTTTTGCATTTAAGTATGGGTCATATGCTGCTTTTACATTTAAGTGATGGGTCATATGCTGCTTTTGCATTTAAGTATGGGTCATATGCTGCTTTTACATTTAAGTGATGGGTCATATGCTGCTTTTGCATTCAAGTGGTGGGTTATCTGCTGCTTACTTAATTTTAAGTGGTGGGTCATATGCTGCTTTTATATTTAAGTGATGGGTCATATGCTGCTTTTGCATTTAAGTGGTGGGTCATATGCTGCTTTTACATTTAAGTGATGGGTCATATGCTGCTTTTGCATTTAAGTATGGGTCATATGCTGCTTTTGCATTTAAGTGGTGGGTCATATGCTGCTTTTACATTTAAGTGATGGGTCATATGCTGCTTTTGCATTTAAGTATGGGTCATATGCTGCTTTTGCATTTAAGTGGTGGGTCATATGCTGCTTTTACATTTAAGTGATGGGTCATATGCTGCTTTTGCATTTAATTGGTGGATCATCTGCTGCTTTTATATTTAAGTGATGGGTCATATGCTGCTTTTGCATTTAAGTGGTGGGTCATATGCTGCTTTTACATTTAAGTGATGGTTCATATGCTGCTTTTGCATTTAAGTATGGGTCATATGCTGCTTTTACATTTAAGTGATGGGTCATATGCTGCTTTTGCATTTAAGTGGTGGGTCATATGCTGCTGTTGCATTTAAGTGGTGGGTCATATGCTGCTTTTGCATTTAAGTATGGGTCATATCCTGCTTTTACATTTAAGTGATGGGTCATATGCTGCTTTTGTATTTAAATATTGGTCATATACTGCTTTTGCATTTAAGTGGTGGGTCATATGCTGCTTTTGCATTAAGTCTTAAAATATTTGAGAAAGACTTATGTTATCTCATAGTTTTAATAAATCAGAAACTTTGATATTGAGAAAATAAAGGTAATAAAAGTCCTTATAGAAGCAATATCGGAGACACTTGTAGCATAGAGATTAGAAATTGTTCAGCAAAAATCAAAGGCTGTTGTTGACATTGCATAGTTTTGCATGAAGGAGAGCAAAATGGTAGTAACCAATTGTAGGACTGCCAAGAATATGAAGCTTATTGCATTTTAAAATGCAGTTTAATTTTTTTCTTGTGATGTCTCTTGGATATCAAAGCATTATTTATTATACTATATCTCATTGATCTGTCAGTATTATTTGTAATCAGGAGTGATATTATCAGTTGCATGGTTTCTTAGAAATTTTGTATAAAAAAATTTCATTATATGAGTAACCTGCCGATGAAGCAGGTGTGCCGTCTAATTAGGGGGTGATAGTTTTCTCTTTTCTGTTTTGTTCATCTTGAAATAATGAAAGCATTCAAATTAATTTGTTGTTTTAGCTGTTCTCCATGTTTTTTTAAATCTAGTCATATTTGGTAACATTGAAAAGCTAAATAAATTGTTATGCTGGTACTATTGAAAGCTAAAGAAGTTGTATATAAGAAACAACTTAAAAGCTGAATAAATCTAGTCATATTTGGTAACATTGAAAAGCTAAATAAATTGTTATGCTGGTACTATTGAAAGCTAAAGAAGTTGTATATAAGAAACAACTTAAAAGCTGAATAAATTGCTTTTATATCTGATACCATTGAAAAGCTAAATTGTTTGTATCTTAATAAATTGTATATTTGTTGCCATTGAAAAGTTAAATAAATTGTACATTTGGTGCCATTGAAAAGTTAAATAAATTGTATATTTGATATCATTATAAAGCTAAATAAATTGTATATCTGATTGGAAAGCTAAATAAATTCTTTGTATATTTATTGCCATTGAAAATTTAAATAAGTTGCATATTTAGTACCATTGAAAGCTAAATTATATGTTTATTTAGTACTGTTGAAAAGCTAAATAAATTGTATATTTGATACATTGAAATGGTAAATAAATTCTTTGTGTATTTGATACTATTGAAAAGCTAAATAAATTTTTTGTATATATGGTGCCATTGAAATGTTAAATAAATTGTACATTTAGTACCATTGAAAGCTAAATAAATTGTATATTTGATACCATTGAAAAGCTAAATTGTTTGTATCTTAATAAATTGTATATTTGTTGCCATTGAAAAGTTAAATAAATTGTACATTTGGTGCCATTGAAAATTTAAATAAATTGTATATTTGATATCATTATAAAGCTAAATAAATTGTATATCTGATTGGAAAGCTAAATAAATTCTTTGTATATTTATTGCCATTGAAAATTTAAATAAGTTGCATATTTAGTACCATTGAAAGCTAAATTATATGTTTATTTAGTACTATTGAAAAGCTAAATAAATTGTATATTTGATCCATTGAAATGGTAAATAAATTCTTTGTGTATTTGATACTATTGAAAAGCTAAATAAATTTTTTGTATATATGGTGCCATTGAAATGTTAAATAAATTGTATATTTAGTACCATTGAAAGCTAAATAAATTGTATATTTGATACCATTCAAAAGCTAAATAAATTCTTTTGTATATTTGGTGCCATTGAAAATTTAAATAAAGTTTAAACAAAAGTGAAGGGCAATATCCAGTATCTAAACATTAAAATAACTTGAACCTCATTTGAGTCACAAGTAGCAATTACTGTTTTATGCATTTCTTCATCTTCCATTAAATCAAGTCATTTCTGTATCATTTAAAATAAATTTTCTCTTGGCTTCATCAGCTTTTACAAAGAGAGGTTTCATTTTAAGATTTATCCTTGCCATAACTTGAACTGCTGTCCATTTTGCAACTGTTGAATTCATTTATTCTACGTATGTAACTGTTGAATTCATTTATTCTACGTATGTTAAGTCACATGTTTTACCATTTTGGAAAGATAAAAATATTTCTGTAGGCTGCAAAAAAAGTTTCAAGTAAAATTTAAGGACAGTTTCTCGGGGGTACATAAAAACATAATTATATCTTTGCAAAACAAAAAATGTTTTCCTCGCACAACTGTCTATACATATGAGTTGCGCTATTTTATACAGTTGTTCACGTTCTTATAAGTCAAACCATTATTTGTTATCATTTAATCATTTGAAAGCTAAATAATTTTTAAAAGCTTATTTTAAATTTAAGGATGCAACAGTGGGATATGCATCAATTGTTTTGTTATGAATTTCCTTATTTGTTTTACAGTTACGATATCAACTCACTTATAAGTTAGCTCCAACAGCAAACATCATAGACCCTGATCTGACTTTGCATAATGCCATGACATATCAGGGTCTTTGTTGTTTGTGCTTTTGATTTTTTCTAAAAGCAGCATAGACTCAGCTCTACTGGTACATTGTGTTTGCAGATCTGGGTCTTTGCGGATGGACTTGATTTGTAATTGAATATAATTATGGTAAGCTATGTTGTGTATAATTGGAAAAGCAGAATAAATTTTATGTTGACTAGAGAAGTTTTTATAAACCTTATTTAAAATATAGAAATATCCAGGATCAAAGTAAAGCAGTGAAAAGTATTTTTGAAATTAAAACATGACTTTATTACTGCACATTTTCTCAGACACTTTATGCACATTTTCATTATATCCAAGTGATCTAAAGTACTCACCTTTACCAATCACTGCCATCTCACCTTTATGTGGGTTTGAGTCTCAGGCTTGGCCAATGTAAGTATGTGTGAAAGCTTGCCAGTAGTTTTCCCATGGGTCATGGTTCTTCCTTGGGTTTACCTAGAGTCTTCCTTCATCAATTAAACTGGCTGCCTAGTATAGTTTATCAAGTGTCAAAATGGTATTAAACCCAAAAGAACCATAACATCATATTTTCATAATTTATTCATTGAATTTGGTTTAGTTTTATTTAAGAGAATTATTCATTTTCATCAAACTGCTGAATTTTTCATGTCTTATTACACATTCTAAAACAATTTTGATTGGTACAGTCATGAATAAAATTGTATAGGTACAATCCAAAAACACATGTAAATGCCAGTTTTGTTTCTCATTTAGAGTTCATGAATGTTTTATTATAGGTTTAATTACATTTACATAAAGCAGTATTTTACTGTCATCTTTTATTTAATACACCAGCATAAAAAAGAGAGGCACAGAGCAGTATTTTTTTTAACATTACCAGACCCCCTCCCCCATTCTCTCTCTGGGTCTTGATTTCGATTGACAGTTATTTTCAGTTTGTTTGGTTTGCAATGAGCTTCATCGAACTCATCCAAAATTTCAGTTGTAGCCTGATTAAATGTCAATTATGTCTTAAGTTATTGTTAGGTTTCTACATCATAAACTGACAGTCAAATTTGAATGCTATGGAAATCTTACTGCTTTGTAGCAGTTAGTATGTCAATTATGTACTTGTATCACATGTATTATTTGTTCAGATGATGCTGCTTAATTGTCTTCAAGATTTGGTAAAAATGCCATGCAGAAAACTCTAATCCAAGTGAAAAATGTATGATGCGTTTCTTCTTTAAAACATAAGTAATATATCCACAGATATAAAATAAAAATGTCTGGACATTGTCAGATAACAATGCTCAAGTATTGATTGCTGCTGCAGCAAAAATTTTGTTTTTCTCTGAAGAAGTCTATTAACAATCTTAAGAGCAAACACTTGATGAATGTATTAATTTCCTGCTGGTCAGAACTGCTCTCAGATAAAAGTTCAGCTCATTCCTTATGGAATTCTTGTTCATATGGATGATATGAAATGTATGAAGCATTATTTCTGTATCCTGATATTGAAATGTTTGATGCTGATATGCACAACATTTTTCTATAATGAATCTTATTGTTTGGTATCAGTGGGCTTGAGGTTATTGTCACACTTACCTTGCCACAAATTTGTATGGTAGAAAAACTAAACCGAAAATTATCACTGTCAAGACTACCAGCCATGTACCGTCATCAAGTTTTGCGGCCACTACACAAGACTAATTAGGTACTTACCTGGACAAGCACCTTATCAGCATTTTCAAAGGCTGATGCAGTAGTAGAGAATTTACAGTGGTACTAGGAATCTCTGTATATTAGGCAATATTAAGGTGCGTTTGGTAAGAAAAGAAAATAACATTTTGTTTGAATACTCTTGCAAACAAAATCTGGTTAGTAGACTTCACATAGTCAGATATCATCACCACATACTTATGTGTCCACTCTCATATAATACCAATACAAAGCTATCAAATAAACATAATACCATTTCTTCATTAAAATCCGTCAGACAGTGGAATGTAGTCTTAATTAGATACAGTCTTTGCTGCTTTTTATTGTTCCATTTTGGCTTGAAGTTAATAAAAGTGTCATTTGTGAATCATCTTTGCACTCATTAGGGAATGATCCTTTACTTGGGCAAAGGGGCTGCGAAGTTTTGAGAAACATTTTGGGCTCTGAAAAATATTCTTGCCCTGATTTATAAGGAAAAATATATATTCCAGCCCAAAAGAAAATTCTAAGCCTTCTCCTTCAAAATTACAGATTAGCAACTATGGTACTGTGTTTCAGATATCTCCAGAGATCCAAGTGGGTTGTGGCCCAAAAAAGTTTGGGAACCACTGGGCTACAGTATGCCAGCATATTATGGTGCTAAAGTAAAAACTGTCTGTCTGTCTGTCAATGGGATTATTTTGTTGTTTTGGTTGTTGTTGCTGAGACTGATCCTTTGCAAAACTGGAGCATGTCTGGGTTGGGATTTTATGACAGATGTGGCAGTTACATATATGGGTACACTCACTCCTTTCTTACAAATTACGCTATCTGAGACTGTTAGATAGAATCCATTGTTTTCTGTTTCTCTCAATAAGCTTATAAAAGTTTCCATTATTTTACAGTTACCGCTCAAGAGCCTCATGTGGATTCAACATCATTTCAGCTGTCATCCAACACAGAACCCAAAAGGTAAAGTGTTCAGACAGAAGAACATAAGGCAAATAACATGTAGTGGATTATTTTTGTGGGCATAATATTTAGTAATTTTGTCCCCAAAGGGTGGTTTTAAATTCTTGTCAGTTTGAATTTAGCATTTGCAGATGTCAAGAGTTTGGCATTATTACAGGAAGAAACAACAGAATTGTCTCCCCTTAATAGCAGTCTTCTTTCTAAACTTAACCAAATTGACCTGTTGCCACTTGTCAATTATGCTGATCAATTAACCAGTTAGCAAGCGTAAATTAGGCACACATCCAGGCATTGCCTTTGTCCACCATTTTCCTCCAGCATGCTGTTTGTGGCAATCATGAATTGATTATAATAAATATTTACCAATTTGCTTTTAAAATTGATTTTTATTATTATTACTGAAAAAAATCACTTAGGTTATTACTATTCAAACTTAAACTACAAATATAAATGTCATCTATAACTTATGCAACATTGTAATTTTACATTTGTAAGAATAATACAAATCATTTTTAATAAATAAATCACTTAAACTGAAACTATTTCTTGGCCAAATACTGCATGTTGGGGCCCTGAGTGGCCGAGAGGTCTAAAGCATTGTCCGTTACGGATCACTGCCATCTCACCTCTGCATGGGTTCGAGTCTAGGATTCGGTGAATGTGGATATGTGAGAAAGCTTGCCACTAGCTTCTCGTGGGTCGGTGGTTCTTTCCGTGGATTTCCCGGTTTCTTCCTCCACCATGAATAGCCTATTGTGTGCTGAAAAATGGCGTTAAGCACAACAACAATACTGCATGTTTGTCGTAGGTTAACAGGTGGTCATGTCACTCGATTTGGTAGATCACATAGCGATGATCGATCGATCGATCATCTCTTATAAAGTCAGTTATCTCAACTACACAACACTCTCTTGAGGACAGTGCAGGTGTATTTTCCATTCAACAAGAGATTATCAAGAGGAACAAATCGTGCAATTTTATTACCATATATACATGCTTATAAGTGAAGTCCAGCTGCAGACAACATAGACACTGATCTGCAGTCACAAATTGATCCAGCAGATCGAGGTCTATATCAGCTATGTGTAGCCCATGGCCTGCCAGTCAGATACATCCCATTACCCAGTTTTATCCGCCTATTTACATCAAAGGGGCGTCCTCCTCGGATGCAGGAGGTTAAAGGTTTGATCCCTGGCCAAGTCATACCAAAGACTTAACAAAATGGTACTAACAGCTGCCTCGCTGGGCTCTCAGCATTAAGAGGCTAGTGTTAGGACTGGTCTGCCTGGTGTCAGGATAATATGACTGGGTGGTACATCATGCTATATGTCTGCAGCTTGATGTCCCAATGCTAGACATCACTATAAAGTGCCACACTGCAGACATCATTGTGATATGACAAATTTTTTTTTAAAGCTATGTTAAAAATCCTAATCACAAACACATCATAGGGTCAGGTTTTAAAATTCACTTAAACAAGCTGCAGCCTGAACGAAGTTGGACATGCCTGGTCTGTTCTTTGTTCTACCGATTACTCCAAACAAACTGCATTCTGTTGGCACATCATGCAGCAGCAGGTCTGGGTCTATGAAGTTTTGCAGTTGGACTTGGCTTGTAAGCAAGTATGTATGGTATGTCATTTAACCAACATGTCATGAGTAATTAAAAATTGTCAAATTGTGTTAGATTAATATCATATGATAGGTGAGGCCTGTTTGTACCAAAGGAGATTGTAAACATGGATTTATTATGATGGAGTATTTAGGTGAGGCCTGTTTCTACCAGTGGTTGTAGACATGGATCTATTACAATGGAGTATTTAGGTGAGGCCTGTTTGTGCCAAAAGAGGTTGTAGATATGGATGTATTGTGATGGAGTTTATAGGTGAGGCTTGTTTGTTCCAAAAGAGGTTGTAGACATGGATCTATTACAATGAAGTATTTAAGTGAGGCCTGTTTGTATCAAAGGAGGTTGTAGATATGAATGTATTATGATGGAGTATTTAGGTGAGGCCTGTTTGTTCCAAATGAGGTTGTACACATGGATGTATTATGATGGAGTATTTAGGTGAGGCCTGTTGGTACCAAAAGAGGTTGTACACATGGATGTATTATGATGAAATTTTTAGGTGAGACCTTTTTGTACCAAAGGAGGTTGTAGACATGGATGTATTATGATGGAGTATTTAGGTGAGACCTGTTCGTACAAAAGGATGTTGTAGATATGGATGTATTACAATGGAGTATTTAGGAGAAGCCTGTTTGTACCAGTGGAGGTTGTAGACATCAATGTATTATGATGGGGTATTTAGGCAAGACTTGTTTGTACCAGTGGAAGTTGTAGACATCAATGTATTATGATGGGGTATTTAGGCAAGGCTTGTTTGTACCAGTGGATCTTGTAGACATAGATGTATTACGCTGAAGTATTTAGGCAAGACTTGTTTGTACCAGTGGAGGTTGTAGAAATAGATGTATTTAAATGGAGAATTTGCTTTCCATTGAAAAAGTCATGTCTAGTTTTGACTATCTTTGAATGTTGTCTACACTTCTTTATTAGGATGGACAGATAAAAATAAGAAGAAAAAAAAATTATCTGGACTACATTTTACTGTACTATTCCATAGTGTGAGAAATTTCTTCTTGTAATATTCCAGTGAGGAGAGAGCAGTAAGTCAGGGCCTATTAATGACAAGTTGTGAGGGACAACACCAAGATGAAGAACAAGCAGGGGTAAATGATGCTAACCTAGTTGTTTCTTGTCATCTATAAACAATTATCCACATGTCTAAATAATATATTTCATGCCTAAATTTATGAACTATTTACCCCTAGAGGTTTTTGTCATTTTGGCCTGAAATGTGAATAGGAAATGCATTTTGGGGGCTGTTTATGAATACATCCTATTACATCAGCTTCCAAGAGATTTCCAGTTAACCTAATGACTAGTTATGTTAGAAACAACATTTTTCATTGGCTATTCCACTCACACATCAGCAGAAAGGTAAAAGTTGGAGTTATTTTTTTTTCTTCTCCTTTTCTTTGCTTAACAGACCCATCATTTTTGTCTCTAGACCACTTTTCTTATCCTTCTTTTTGCAAGGTTCACCTGTCTGTGTGCAGTGCAGACCAGTCTGCCTTAGATTTAAGGTCTAAAATCGGGACACAAAATTGGTTCTGTCCACAGGTGAATTTTAGGTGGGAAAAATCTGGTCCAAAAAAAATGTTTATCTCTCTGTATTTTGTAATGCAACTCAAAAGTCCAGATTATTTGGTATCATTGTAGAGCTACATCTGTCTACCTTTCTATAATACCACCTACTTTAGTGTATCTTAAATGACCTTGATGCTACAGAGCTCAGAAGTAGGGTACTACCTCCTGACATGTAAATGAGGCACCTGGGGTTAATGGGTTAATTGAATTATATGTTACTATCTTTTTATGGCATTGAGTTTCATAATGCATGAGCATTGAAACATGTATATAAAAGAAAATGAAGGGACAAGGAAAAATTGTGCTTTACAGACAGGTGTCCATTATGTACATGGCTAGCACTCACAATAGCTTGATAGCTTGTATAGTTGTGATCAGTGTTGCATAAAATGTGAAAGATTAGAGAATCATGGGGATTTCTTGTTGTGAACACATTTACTGCATAGCTTTATTCAGTTAGAATGACAATCCAGCACTGAAAATTTCAGACTCTAGTAGCAGTGAAATTTAACATGGAAATGTATGATAAGTGAAAAATTAAGCAAGAATTGTATTGAAAATGTTAATGTACTACTGTTACATGCAGTTGGACTTTTGACTCTCAAATCATCAAGAAATAATTGTTAACATTTAAATTAGAAAATTTAATTTAAATAGATTGAACCTCATCTAAAGGTAGGAAGTCACAATACTATATCATTCCAACACATGGTAGTTTCATCATCAGTAATTTTGGGCAAAATCTAAATGTACAGTTGTCATTATTGATATCATCAGTTCTCACTTCGAACCTGCAGCATGCCTTAACATCGGAGCTGGAAATTGTGCATTAATGATCTTTAAATGGAGATTTTTTTACTCTAATCATTTTGTACCTTGATATGTAAGCTATGATCAGGAAAATATTTTCAGAATACTTATCTCTTGAACAAACAAGTTGCAAAACTTTTATTACTTGTCTCAGTCCTTAATGTATTCAATACAGATCATTTCTCACTGTCCCAGTCCTCATTGTTCTCAATTCAGTTCACTTATCCCTGTCCCAGTCTTCATTGTACTCAATACAATTCACTTCTCTCTGACCCATGTCTTCATTGTACTCAATACAGTTCACTTCTCACTGTCCCAGTCAATACAGTTCACTTCAAATCATTCCTGTCTACCTTATGCTCAATACATTTCACTTCTCACTGGTCTATTCCTCATTGTGCTTGATACAATTTACTTCTCACTGTCCCAGGCCTCATTGTACTAAATACCTTTCACTTCTCACTGTCCTAATCTTCATTGTACTCAATACAGTTCACTTCTTACTGCACCCATTCCTCACCAGTTCACTTCTCACCATCCATGTCTTTATTTTACTCAATACAATTCACTTCTTACTGTCCCAGTCCTCATTGTACTCAATACAATTCACTTCTCACTGACCCAACCTTCATTGTACTTAATACAGTTCATTGTACTCAATACAGTTCACTTTTAACTGTAGCAGTCCTCCTTGTACTCAGTACAGTTCACTTATCACTGCCCCAGTCCTTGTTGTACACAGTACAGTTCACTTCTCACTGTCCCAGTCATCATTGACTCAATACAGTTCACTTCTCACTGTCCCAGTCCTCATTGTACTCGATACATTTCACTTTTAACTTGCCCAGAAACATTGTACTCAATACAGTTCACTTTCAACTGTCCAAGTCCTCATTGTACTCAATACAGTTCACTTTTAACTGTCCCAGTCTTTGTTGTACTCAGCACAGTTCACTTCCCACTTTACTGCTTATGCAGATTCTGAAAAGAAAGATGGGTTATCCAATGCAAGCATGATACTAAATTGGGTCAAATTAATTTGGGTATCCAATGCAAGCATGATACTAAATTGGGTCAAATTAATTTGGGTATCCAATGCAAGCATGATACTAAATTGGGTCAAATTATTTTGTGTTCATAGTGTAGATTATTTAAACCCATCTTATACATGATTCCTTACATAAATACATATAGAGAATGTATTCGCAAATCTTCCCCTTGATTTCTTAATGGTATTTCCATTTAACACCTTTCTGTATCCATGGTGTCATTTTAATGCATTGAAATTGTCCTTGTCATTAGTCTGTCACATATTATGAGTTAGGTGAGAGACAGAGAACATCAAAATTTCATGATATTTTTAAATGGTTAGAATTCTCGCCTCCTCGGATGCAGGAGATTGCAAGTTCATACCAGAGACTTATAAAAATTAGTAATACCCTAGCTGCTGCCTCACAAGGTGCTCAGCATTAAGAGGTTAGTGTTAGGGTAGTTGGCCTGGTGTCAGGATAATGTGTTTGAGTGAGATATGATGCTACATGTGTGTGACTGTATGCTCCATTGCAATCTAGACATCATTATAAACTGCCACAATGTGCAGACATCATAGCTATATGATAGAAAGATTTTTAAGTTACATTAAAAACCTATAAAAAAAAAAACACACATCTTTTGAGACATCGTCTTACTTGGTAAGAATTTTTGACTGATAAATTTAATGGAGATCTTCACAATTTTCACCAACTTTTGTAATAAGTACTCTTATTAAGTCCAAATTTTGTGCTTGGAGAGCTACTCAAGGCACATTGCTCATTGATGAAAATATTTTGAAGGTTTGTATGTCACAACCCAAGTTAAATTTTGACCAATTAATTATTGTTTTGACATTATACACTTTATGAATTTATGATAATGTTGTACATAAGAATGTATATGTTAAGCTGCCATCTTCAAAGACAAATGACCTTGGGGCAAGCATTATACTGTCTAACCAGATGAAAAATCACAGATGTTTCACATGATCTAACTGTTAACTTCTTCAAGTCTGACCTTTAAAGATGTGTGATAACTTGTTGAAAGGAAACATTTCTCCACTTCAAAATGATGTATAGATTACTGAAAAGTGTCATAAACCTTCTTTTGTTAACTTTCATTGCACACCTGTGTGAACAACCAAAGTCAACTTCTTTTGTGACCAGTTATAGACTATCAACAATTGGTCAGAATAGAGAAAAGTAATTGATGCACACAAGCTGTTAAGAAATATTGAATTTTGGTACTTGTTAAGAGTAGGACATGAACACAAGTTTATTCTCAAGGTATAAATCTGCATTAAATAGCTTGGGGACAAGTGAGCATTACAAAAGAGAACACTTAACATAATACTAAATACCAGTCATTCTTGTCACACATTTTCATGAGCCATTTAATTTCGAAGATAATATTTTTGTTCTTATTTTATCTTAACTTTTAGATTTCACATGCTCAGATCAATTACAAAATCAGTTTTAAGCAGACTTATTGTAGTGGAAAAATGTCCGTTTTAATGTCAAGATGTCCCAGGGAGCATGTGTTAGGTTATGATGTGCCTTATATGTAACTTTTTTGATCGGAAAGCTCTTTATGTTGTACTTATTAGACAAGTGTCCACTATATGAGACATTCCTAGAAGGATTTGCTTGTTCATTATATACAGGTGTCTGTTGTGTGGAGGAGTCAATTAAGACATTTTGCACTGTATATCTGCATAGTTCATATAGGTCTGTACCATATTTGTATTAGATACTAAAAGCACTAAAGATTATAGGAGTTATTTCAAGGCAAGAGATTATATAACACATGGGTTAATACACATCTTTATTTGAGCCATACATTTCTTGTTCTTGATTTCAAGGATATTTGATCAGAATATAAGAGAATAAAAATGTAAAAACTTCATGTGTCAGACAGACATATTACCTCAATCAGTATTGTAGAATACATTGTGTCATTCCTACATGTTTCAGATTTCCTCAGAATATTTAAATTTTGAATGATATATCTCAGTTGCAGATTTATATTTTTTTTTTATAGAATGAAATTGTTAGTGTCGCCCCCAGTTACGCAAATAGTGAAAATGAAGGTCTTGACTGTGTTCAGGAAGAGGAAGAAGGGGAAATAATTGAAGAAAAGGTAGATAACGTAGAAGATGGAGATAACTACGAGCATGACAGTCAGGATTGGGAAGCAGATAAAAAGGCAGAAAATGAGGGTGAAGTGTCCATCTCAGACAAATTGTGTGAGGAACTAAAGCAAACAGCAAAGTTAGCTGTTCAAAAATCTATAGCCCCAGTTCTAACACAAAACCAAATGGAGTTGTTAGAGTTGGAAATGAGGGCACGGGCAATAAGGTCCATGTTGGGCTCAAAATTAGATGATTCCTAAACAAGAATTTATTCCTGAGGCATTTAAATTTAACTGTGTCCCTTTTTGTTGAACTGAAGATTATAGATTTTGAACATAAATTGATAGATTCTTGAATATGGATTAAGGAAGAATGAACTTAAAATAACTAAAAAATCAAGAGTTCCTATTAATTATTATTACCATGTGTTCCATTGAGGAATAACATTTTTAATAATGCACTATTGTATATAAAATTCAGTATCTAAATACAGGAAGCCGGTATCTGGGAGTTTTTAGAATAACCTATTGTATCTGGAGTTTTTCTTAACAAATACAAGTAAAGATTGGAGCAAATCTTCTATTTTGTTTTTTTCAATCCATTTGTCCATGGATTTAAGCAAAACAGAAGATACTAACAGTAACAGATACTGCTCCTGAGCAAGTTGCTTTATTTTCTTTTGTTATATAAATGCATAAATTTGGTGCAATAAATTTGAGGAATTTACAGAAGTGTTCTGTTCATCATGTTCTCCACCATGGTATGAAACTTCACTAATAGCTTGTACTTGGGGTAAGGAAGAATCATATTAATTTTAAGATCAGCTGTTAGGGGCACTGATTGAAAAATAAAAATTGTTCCAATGCAATAACATTGTTTGTTTTCTGTCTTAAATCGATGGCCTAATTCCGTGAAGTTAAAGACTTGGTCTTTCTGCATGGTGTACCAAAATCTTGAATGAAAATTCAATTTACTATGCTTCAATAAGTATGTGCCATTGTTTGAAGAGAAAACTTTTAGTAGAACACTACCCAACCATTTAATATAGTTGGTTCTTCAAAATAACATTCTTAGTCTGATGTTTTTGTGACAGCCATATGAGAGATCACCTTAAAGACCAAATTTTCGTCTTAGCCACATGAGAGATCACCCTAGTTTTTGTCTCAGCCTTATGAGAGAACACCCTAAAGACCAAGGATTTTTCTCAGCCATATGAGAGATCACCTTAAAGGCAATGTTTTTGTCTTAGCCACATGAGAGATCACCCTAGTTTTTGTCTCAGCCATATGAGAGATCACCCTAAAGATCAAGGTTTTGTCTGAGCCATATGAGAGATCACCTTAAAGACCAAGTTTTTGTCTCAGCCATATGAGATCACCCTAACATACCTGACTGTAAAAGTAGTTAGCATGAGGAGAAGAAGAAGAGCTGAGGTCAGCATAAAATAACAACTTAAATTTGAATTCATGTTAATATTATGGGATACCTTAGTATTAGGTAGCAAAAGAGTTTAAATAAAATGTATTTTTGTCTCTGGATTTCAATGATGATTTGTTTTGGCTGATGTCTAAAATAAAATAAGCTTGTTTATTAATAAATTCACTGGTTTATTTTTTAAACCCAATTTTAAAGTGATTAAACCCTGGCCAGATTATACCAAAGAATTATAAAAATGGTATTAACAACTGTCTTGCTATGTGCTCAGCATTAAGAAGTTAGTGTTAGGACTGGTCGACCTGGTGTCAGGATAATGTGAATGGGTGGGACATGATGCTGCATGTGTGCAGCATGATGCCCCAATGTTAGATATCACTATAAGCTGCCACAGTGCAGACATCATAGTGATATGACTGAAACATTTGTAAAGCTACATTAAAAATCCAAGTCTCTTTTACACACACAGTACATAAATCACTTCTTGCAGGCTTCATCATGGCAGTTCAGTGGTTAGTGTATCAGACTAGAAAGGTATTGATTCTAATCCTACCATCAGGTCAGTTTTTATGGTGTGTCCTTGGGCAAGGCATGTTACTACAATTTCCCTGGAGTTAAATAACCTACTTGTGTTGCCATGTCACAAAACCCCAATCAAATCAATATGTAAATCATTATTGATTTATACATTAAGAATCTGGTAACAAATGACAGGTAGTCTCCCAAAATAGATGTTTTTTAAATTAATTTGTACAGTGTCTTTAAAAAATTGGCCTTCATAGCCATTTTGATAGTAGTCATTGTGTTTGAGACAAACAAAATCATGAAAATAAACAATGTAAGAGAATTTTTTATTTTTAAATATATATATATATATATACATACATACAGACATATATATATATATATATATATATATATATATATATATGTGTATATATATATATATATATACATATATATATATACACACACACAGACACACACACAAATATTTTGCAGAGATCCTAAAATCAATGTATACTGGATATGTCAGATGTCATTATATCAGATTGCCCTTGATTCATTTATCCACAATAATGTCAATTTAACATCTTCACAACCTTACTAAGTCAGATTTATAGATTGTGTCTTTGTCAAACAGACTTTAAAGGTTTAGCTGTCTAAGCCTTATTCAACATTGACAGGTATGGTTTACACATTTCTTTGTTGGACAATCAGTAAATTTGTCCATGACTTAATAGTTAGGTTATTAGTATTTCTGCTTTGTTTAAATATTGTATGGATGCTATGAACAGGACAAAAGAGATGTCAAAACTTATAACCAGGACTTGTCAGAAACTGATAATTGAATGATTGCCATAGGATATGTCTGGTAGATGTTACATCAGTTCCTTCACGGGCATTTTTTTTTTTGCTGTCTATATTGTGTTATGATGTGGTCAGCACATTTTATCTTCAGAGCAAGATACATTCATCCTAGGCCCAAATTAAGAATAAAGAAAACTAACAATGACAGCTTTCTTTTCTAACCCTCTTCCTCCCAGAGATTTTGAATGAATGACATATTTTTCTTGTAGAGTTAATTAACAGCTATGTCATAGTTCTTTTCTTGTCACAACTTGTTATATCTCTTTTGAATTTTTTTATTTTAACTTCACAAATATATGGCTAGCACATTAAAATGTCTGGCAAGAGCCATTTGAATTTCAGAATCCCTGATATACTTGTGTGTGTACATTTATATATATACATACATACATGCATATATATATATACATACATACATACATACATACATACATACATACATACATACATACATACATACATACATACATACATACATACATACATACATACATACATACATACATATATACATACATACATACATACATACATACATACATACATACATACATACATATGAATCATGCAAATAGAAGAGTGGATGCATCATGGTAACTACAACATTCTTATGGCTTAAAGTGGTTTCATATTTCATCTTGTACTGACTTTATTGAAATTTTGTTTTGTATGTGGTAAAGTCATGCATTGTTATTATTTGATGCATTTCAGTGAATACTGCACCCTAATAATTAAAGGTTGCTGTGACCTACATTTTATACTTTGTTTAAATGGGTTACATCTTTTCATGCTCATGACTACATAGTGGATTGCATACCAATCCTGATAAAAGGCTCTTTCTGTCTATTGCCATTGTTTGAATCTTGTTACAGATTATGCTTGTGAATGTGATTTACATTGTATCATATCTATTTTAAGTTGTTTTGGAATAGTGTATAAAGTTTACAAACATGTCCTTCATATTTTATTGCCTTGAGGGGTATTCCTTGCTTTTTCAGTTTTCTTCAGATGCTGAAGTTTATCTCTTAGTGTAGGTAAACCATCAACAATTGTATTAACTGCTCTATGAATGTTTTCATGGTATAATATGGTATCAGTTTCTCTTTTTGGGTCTTCAAACATTTCATTTGATTCTGCTGTTTGCATCACTGCCTTTTCTGATAATTTTATTTCTCTTGTTCAGCAGTAATTCCTGGAGTTATTTACTGTTAAGTTTTCTTTCTGCCTTTTAACTTTATACAGTATCTCTACTTTTGCTAAATCTGTTCTAAATCTTGTATGCTAGAAATAGCTTGTATATAATTAAAAATTCTTTCTTTATGAATTATTACATAATAAAAGTATGTTTTGTTCTGTGGCTTGAAGCTGAATACAAAAACATTAAGCATTCAGGTTTTGATCATCCAATACATGAGCAAGGTGTAAAGTATATTCAGATTTGATTTCAGATTGTCCATCCACTTCATCAGCTTCATAAAAAACATTTTCAGATTCTTTCATTTCAAAACTCTTCACCACTTGGCCATTCTTTAGCTGATTATGTAATACAAAATGGACAGTTTAAATGGAAAAGAATTGAGATTTATAGAAGAAAAAAAAGTAGTGGGAACTCCATTTATTTTAAGAAACTACTTAGCTCCAGCAGGAATTAATCATACCTATTGTAATTAAAACTTACAAAGAGAAAACTGGTAATGACTTAACCAAAAATAAAGAGACTGATGGGAAACCATTTTTTGGTTGGTTTTAACAGCAATTTGGACATATTACTGGTTATATCACAGCAATAAAATGTAGCTTAGTGCCTTTTACAAGAAAAATTGAGGCAACTGACCTGTCATGCTTACCTATATCTGCATTGTGTGCTTGTTTAGTAACTTTAATAAACACAGATTTCAAAAGACCAATGATCGTACCACTGCAAAACAAAACACAAATAAGGAATGAGAAATGACAGTACAGAAAGATGCTTTATATTAAATGTGCACTGGCTGCTTTATTGTTGATACATTTGTGCCATTAACAGCAACACTTGTTACAATATATAATATTACAGACATATCTGTGCATTATGCAAGTGAGTTGATAGTGGTAAGAAACAAACTGGGCAATACTGATCAAAAGTTTATCCATTATAAGTTCTGCTTTTCTTAGTTTCTCTATCATTGAAGGCATCTTAGCATTGTTAGACCTCTTTTTTCACCGACTTTCACATGTCTGGTGTTTAACCAGTGAAAAAGCTTTCTTCAGAAAGGTGAAAAGAGATATATATTCAGCCTTTGATGATTAAACAAAATCAGTTTATGGAACATCCCATTTCAACAATACGGCTGATTTTCTGTTGATAAATGATTTACAAAACCCTTTTTCATGTGAATTAATATAAAGTTTTCATCACTGTGACTTTTTTTATAGTTATTTATTATTATTCTCTTTCTTTTCACTTTTTTTTATAGCTCACCTGGCAATAAGGACAAGTGCATTTTTGGTATGGCCCTATCTTCAATTCCTGTTTGAAAGTTCTTAAAACTCTAGACTAATTTTGACCAAATTTATTACAAAGCATCCAGACATAACGGGATTTCAAATTTTGCACACGTGATGCTGAATCACTATGAAATGTGTCTGCTTTTACTTATCCCTCTTTAAATTACTTCTTAAAAACTATTCAACTGTACACGTGATAACATTTAAAACAAAGCAACCAGGCAAGAAGACCTTTCGAATTGATGCAAATGTTGCCAATATTAAATTGTCACTAAAGAGAGAAAAACTGCAGCAAAAAAAAATAAAAGGTTAAAAATTCCTCTTTTTTTAAAAAAAAATAATTGGCAGTTGAGTTTCCTGGTATGAAAACCTTTTAAATGCATGCACATGATACTAATCTTCCATTTCAAATGGTTGCCGTTATTAAGGTTAGAGAAGTTGTATACCGCTTTGTTTTCAAAATCGTTGAAAAGATTGACCAAACTTGGTTGAAAATATTGTGGTTATTAAAGTGCTGAATGTAACTCATGATGTGTATTATTGAGAATGAATTACATATTTGGGGTTATACAGAATCTCTCTCTCCTCTCCCCCCTCTCCCCCCCCCCCTCTCTCTCTCTCTCTCTCTCTCTCTCTCTCTCTCTCTCTCTCTCTCTCTCTCTCTCTCTCTCTCTCTCTCTCTCTCTCTCCAATTTAAAACATTTTTAAGCTATTTTTGTGTACATTATGTATACACGTTAACAATAAATTTTAGTTGGTTGCTTGTTTTTTTAAAATCGAACTATGACATCTAAAGGATAAAAAATGTAATTTAAAGCTGAAACAAATAAAATAGAAGTCTTCAAAGTAATACTAAAGGTAAATAAAATAAGTTGTGAATTAAATTAGTTCGAAAAACTGAAATATGTGCAGTATTGTGAATGAATAGGCTGTATTGTATGTTGCACCAAGACCCATTTTTTTTCATTGCCTAACAAAACACTAAAACCAAAAGTGATATTTCATATATTCAGTTCCATAGATCATTTTAAACTTTTATTTTAACGCTTTAGCTGTGTTTAAAAGTAAATAATCCAATATGCTTTTAATCTGCAACACATCCAGATTTGATCGTTAAGAGCAAACAAATATACGGCTTAAATACAACGTAATACATTTCTGAGACGTTCTTTAGTCCTCTGCGTTGATCCTATGGTGGGAATTCAACCCACACCCATTAGATCATCATTACCATGTTTTATCCACCCGACGACATTGCCAATCCTAGGTTTGGATCTCTGGGATCGCTGATTTCCGTGTAAGGACCTCCACGGAGAATGTGGTGGGGAAAGTAAGTGTAACGGGATTTGGTGTGTAGTGCCCTGTTAATTAATTTAGCGATCGTTATCAAGGGAATGACATCCTTCGATGTTATTGCCCGGTGTGAGTAGATAGAATATTGACAGAGAACTATGCGATACTATTGAAAAAAAAATAAACAAAAACGAGTTCCTGTAAACAATAAAATAAAATCGATTTTTAATTAATACATAAACTAAAAATTGCAATTTCAGTCCAAAAGATTTACATTAATGGAAGATAATAGCATTGTTCAATTTACGGATTCGGTCACCATAGTAGCGTGTATGCCGAGTTCTTCCTCTAACCCCTCTCTGTTCTGAAATCTTTTTACGGACTTCCCTCATGGACTGACCTCATCGGGTACTCGTGAATGGATATAGAAAGCTGTCCCCTTCAATGACAAGATAACGGCTAAAGCGGTACGTGTTTTCATCACCTATCCGATTATATATAAAACAAAATCTCTCACTTTCGTTATTTCAGAACCATAAATAGCTATCCACACTGCAAAAAATTTAGACCTAAGGTGACCTTACGATTAACGGTTCTAACAAATGACCCCAGTAATATACATCCATAAATATATCAAAGCCTGACCTAATTAGATCTCACTTTACAGCAATTGGCACGTGGAAGGTTTGTATTAGCACAACTGCTGTATACATCAGCACACCTTACGTCTCTGTCATCTGGCTTATGTACAAACGAGGCTGCCATATTTATCAACTTACTTTACTGTACGTCTCCTTACAGCTGGCTAGCCAATTCCATTCAATAAGATAAATGCTCGATCACTATTATACAAGATTTACTACATTCTAGCATACAGTAACCAAAAGCATGCAAGATCATTTAGGCATTGCAAAATCATATAAATATGCAGTTATCATCAACTCACGGTAAACAGTATCATCCTACAGACAAAAGAAATTAATTCATACAACCACAAGAAATTTTTCACATTTTAATTAATTCATATAACCCTATGAAATGCTACACATCTGAAATTAATATTACATCAAAAATCCGTCAATTCAATCAATGAACTAATTGTTAAATTAAAGAATTAAATTACATAACACTCTAACATCAACAGAATCCTATGAAATTGAATACACGATACATGCATGAATCATAAGTATATCAAACACATTTGCATAAAACCAAACAAGCGCACTAGAATATTATATGGAAATCAAACTTCCATACCTTATTGATGTTTCATTTCCACACGATCATGCGTCCTAGCACCATAGCCCGTCTTTTCCTTTCAAGACATCTATCTGGCTTCTCTCCTTTATTAACGAGGGAAACTATTTTTTTTAGTTTCCCATGGATCCAACTTAGTCTTCTCACAAGAAAAAATCGGACTAAAGAATTCTGAGCTAAGCCGCTACCTTAAATTTCCTATTATTTCTAAAGTGTACGCCTTAATTTTAACTGACCAATCAAAAACAATTGTTTCTAAATTCTCCCCAAAAAAATCATGTCTTCAATTAGTTTTGGACAGCCTAGAATATTATACAATTTTCTTTACTTTGAAGATAAATTATTTGACATAAGGTCTCCTCAACCGTTACGGTAATTCTAATGTACTCCCTGTCGCTATATCCTTACGATGACTAGATCGATTCCACTGAAGATTAGACGTAGGCACTTTTGTGTTTCAGGGATGAAAAAGGAGAAATATCAAATAAAGACCTTTTTTGGCTTGACTATGATAACTTTATGACACAATTTATTCAACTTTAGGATTCAGTACTTATTCCAAATTCGACACATTACAGTAAGGTTAGGCAGAGGCAGGAATTCACACACTTTAAAATGGGTTACGAACGTTTTCTAAATTACAATTCATTGGCTAAACACGGAAGGGAGACAATGCTGACTTTCTGAAAATTTCAAGTCTTTTCAATCACATTTTACATGTACATTAATGGAATAAACCGAGATTTCTTGCCTTGTCTTGACTCTTATTTTTATCCACACAAAAAACGCAAGCATATTAAACAAAGACAACTTAAGATATGAAAAAGGAATTCAGCTCCCTTGTATCTGGTCTACAAAGATAAATGACAACATTAATGAAAAATGTGGCAACTACAGGCGCAAACTTTTTATGTAGCTACTATTTCTGTGAATGTCGTATATATCTTCGTCTTTTGCAAATGTTGAACAAAATCCATCTTGCTTATTTGAATTTATTCTTCGCTTCACATAAGAAACTTATAAGTTAGCTTACAAGAAATGTCTTTTTATCGTCTTGTAATCGTGTTCGGGATATCATGTACCAAAGATAAAATGCTGATCAAACTCTTAAAATTTACTTGTAAAATCATTGGAAAGCAGCAAAGGCAAAACGAAAGAGGAATTGCAGATTGAAACACTATAGAAGTTTCAAGCTAAAGGATCGGCTTAAAACTTGGTGGACAGCATAGAAAACGCTCACTTGAATTCAGAAATGCCAGTTGAAGAAAGAACAAGAAAATATAAAACTAAAATGTGGAAGATTGTGCAAAGCACAGTATTACAAGATGTTATAATGACACAGAAAGAACTTGCTTATTTGGTTCAAAAGAAAAACTGTTTCATTAACAGGTCACTGTATAGATCACGAACCCGTTGTTGTAAAAGATACCGTATTTAACAATGAACAATTAAGCAAAGTACAAAAAGAAAATGCATGTAAAGCCATCTATATATCTCTCAAATACCTATCCCAGAAAAGCTGCGACTCCAAAGGCAGTACATATCATAGTGTACCTTCAACCATGTCAACAGAAACGAAAATATTAGCAACTGTTTCCTATTCATCACTTAAATTACTCTAATGAATGGAATGAAACAATGACTGTTTTAAATTTCTAATGGTGTTTATTTATAACTTCACTTATTATGATGTCCAGTCATGAAAATGGTGCTATTACAATGTCCATAAAACAAATGGACATGACGAGTATTGCATTAGGTGATATAACGATTGGTTTGAAAGAGGAAATCAATAATAACAGAAAAGGAGTTCGAGAAAACTACATTCAATTAATCCATGGATGTATATTGCTTTTTATTTAATATACTTAGTCAAAGGTGTCCACCTGATATAGAAGCAAACGTTGAAAAGGATTATGAAATTTCATACTGTTTAAGAACTACTGAGAAACTGATGGCCTTGTATTAGTCACACAAAAGGTTTGGTTAGACGTTTTTCAGTCGGAAATGACATCCTAAATGTTACCTTCTACTTTTGGATTTATCTATGCTACATGACGTTTTTCTGAATATAAGATGCTTCACAACTGTATGTCATTACAATCAGAACATTAGGCGTGTACACAAACTGTGTCGATTTCCATCCTCCAATACAAAAGTTGTAATGACGTTCACCCTACAACAATATTGAAGTTAACCCTACAACAACTTTGACGTTAATCCTACAACAACATTGACGTTAATCCAACAACTTTGACGTTAACTCTACAACAACAAAATTGACAAT
>JAEAOA010001578.1:3040000-3085000 GCA_016746295.1 Potamilus streckersoni | reverse complement strand
TTCTGGACGTCTGGTCCAATGACCATGCAAACTAACGCTGTGCAAACTACGTGCATGCCATCAGGATACAAGACTTCATCAGAGTAAACAATATTTACATATCGAAATGGTAATCTTTACACATCCTCTAATATCAGTCAGTGTTGCTTTTTTTCTTCAAACTGCAGTTGCAGCGTTTATTTTATTAAGATATAAAAGTTTGACAAAAGGTAGTTAATTTTATTTTGTGCGATATGTTTTTAAACATTAGAGAGAAACATTACACCCATTTTGCAGTAATGCATTGCTTCAAATTTGCATTAGAATCTGAAGCCAATTCATGTCGTATTAATAATTCAGGTCATAGACTTTAGTCCAATATTTTTTCAGTGAAATAATGTCTTATCTACGGCTTGGGAGTTTTATGAGTAACATGAATGAAATTTCTCCCCCGGGTAGTCTGGCGAGCAGACAACCTAAAGGAAATATGTAACACTTATTTACTCGAGAAAGTCTTTAGAGACTATAATGTGCTTGCTTATGATTTAGTCGGAATGGTCAATTGATTTTAATGGTTTTTAAAATAGTGTATGTATAATAACTTTCAATTTATATTTATAATGTTCTCATATCCTGTTACGGGATTTAAAACGCAAAACAATTGGTCTTACTTCTTTGGATATACTGACTATTAAATGTAAAATACAATACGATTGGTCTGACGTTTTGGATATATTTAGTACTAACGCAAGTTGACCGAATCAGACGGAGTCATAGCGTGAGGGCCTATCGGGTTGAACAAACGATGCCGATATACCATCATAATACCGCTCCTTTTTAAATTTCGTGGAAGAAATAACTTTAACTGGGAGCTCAGAGACACACTGAATCGAGTAAAATTTTAAAACTTTTTTAAAAAGCATCCAGTTAACGAAGATTTTTCAAGTTTTTTCCAGAATAGTGGCAATCATTAATATGACCGTCGTTAGTAAAGCCGTTTGGAATAAACACTTTAAATGACTGCTTCTGAGAAACCTCTCAGCACAATATAACCATTTTTTTTTTGTATGAAGATCTTTAGAATTTGTATGTTTCAGCTGCTCAGTATGTATGTTGTTATTAAAATAGAAGAAAAATACCATAAATGGCTTCATGTGAAGAAAAAAACGCGTAACAGAATTTCACTAAATTTCATACAAAGAATCCTTTTTTGAAGGTCTCTAGACTTTTGCCAGTTTTATGCTGACCTAACATTAGAGATGGCTCATGATACTAAAATTAGATAAATCTTCATGGAACTACTTTCACCACAAAAATTAACAGTGTTAAGAAAAGTAGTGCCCAATACGAAATTGAGAACCAAATTTATTTTAACCAGAATCTCTAATATATCTTTGCTAGACAGCTGTAAGATAAGTTAACAAATCTCAGTCCATCTTCGGCCTTTATATCTCCCTTATATCGTATTTTCGTCATATTTTTTTCCTGGCTTCAAAAACCAGCTACCCCGAAAGAACTAAAATAAATAAAACTGTTTATTTCAAAATGGACGCGCTCTCCATATGTTACACATCAGGCCAGGCAAGAGTACTAAATTCGCCATTTTTCACCGGAAAACGGTTACAAGAAACAAGATTGATGAGACTGGGAATTTTATGGATCCTGTTATGAATAGGGCAAACAATGGTCTGCAGATGTATAATGTATCCACTGTGTTCCTCAAACGTTCAAGTTAAGATAAGAACACAGACCGTTATATTCGATTAGAGTGGTTGTTTTACACGCCAAAATAGTTCACCTTTCCCCACTATTATTTGCAGTAATATTATTTTAATTATATCTAATTCGAAATTATAACGCTTGTTACTCTTGTAGTACCGGGAATAAAGATCACGATGTTGTTATTTCACTTTAAAACTACGCAAGTTTGCTCTGACATGGTGGCACATTGTTTAATAAAACTGTAAAGCGGACTTGAGTGGATTTACGCTGGGCACCAGGGTGAGGTGGGATGGGACGGTGGTAGTCGGGATTTCTTTTATTTGCTTTCTGGAAGCTGAAATAAATTTTTCAGTCTTTCACCATTACCAAACTGTAATATGAAGAATTTTTGACAAACTTTATATTTAGGATGAGCGGGTTTGGAGAGTAGGGGTAACTGTTCACTGTAGCAAAGTAGGGGAGCCACAAAAGAGCACTGTTCCTGTTTTAAGTCTCGCCCCTCCCATATTTGCTAGCCAAGCTTACGATACCAACGTCTATACTTTGGCGGATCGAACAGTTATATCGGTGCTTTGTCCTAGCGACATCTATTGGATTTCATGTATTAACTCCTATAGTATGTAATAACACCTAAATAATAGCGTGGTGCATTATGCATCGGCTGAAAACGGTGGTAGCAATTGATCTAAACACGATACTTTGTCAGTTTAACATAATTTTTTTAACTATGTACTAGAGGAAAACCATTACAGGTCTATTTGAGTGAAAGGTATTTCTGCAAACACGGACCGGTACTGAAAAATTGCTTATTTATCAGTCCGTTTAAATTGCATGTTCCCCTTGTCTAAATCACGTAGGAACAATGTTTATATTTGAACAACGTGATTTTGATTGGATGTGGTGGCTTGCCAATAAAATTTTTAATCCCGAAGCAAGGAAGCACAGAAGCTCGATATGCCAAGGTGTAGATAACGTTATCGGAACCTTGGCTAGCGCGCCTCTACTGCAATTAAGGTTAAGTATATATGAACTGGAAATTCTGGTTGTAAAGAAATGGAAATTTCACTCAGGTGATACCAAAATGGTTGACAGTACAAGTTGTTCCTGTAGCCTGTGACTCATATGCATTCTCAGCAGAGTCGTATTGTGTACATTTGAACTGCACAGTAGAGCGTTCATCAGCACATATATTGAGTTCACTACCATGTTTCTGGGTCAAGTTGCAGACCATTCTGTTCACATAACTATATGCATTTTGTGCAGCAAAAATGCGGGCCTTCCCCTTGTGTCTTTGTGTCTAAGGGCAAACGGTATTATTTAGGAAGACTCCAGCTAATGCCATTTGAGTTTAAAATTAAAGCCAATTTCGCAACCAAGTTATTATTATAAATACATACCAGATAGAGGGGCCGAGTGGCCAAGTGGTCTAAAGCGCTGTCCGTTACGGATCACTGCCATCTCACCTCGGTCTGCGTGTGTTCGAGTCTAGGATTCGGCGAATGCAGATATGTGAGAAAGCTTGCCAGTAGCTTCTCGTGGGTCGGTGGGTTCTTTCCGGTGATTTCCCGGTTTCTTCCTCCGCCATTAATACTGGCCGCCATGAATAGCCTCTCAAGTGCTGAAAAATGGCGTTAAGCCCAAAAACAACAACATAACAGATATACCGATACAGTCGTAGTTTGCGACAAATATTTGTTATGGCTTTAGCTAGACAATTGCACTGGAAGACCTCAGCTGGTACAATGTACTTTGCATATACGGTACAAAGGCTTAAGACTTTTCCTCCATTTTTCCTTAGCAAACTCGAACCGCTTGAGTTTCCATACATGTGAATCATTTTATTTCCAAGAGTATTAAAATTCGTGATTTAGACAAACAAACAACGAATTTAGTTCTTGCTTTTATTCATCGGCATAGAAGAAGTCATATTTATTTAAATGACGGATTTTTTGTTAAGGTCTTTAAATGCATGGATTTAAAAAAAAAAAAAACACGAAATTCTGGAAAATGTATATTTCACGAATAAAGGTGAATTCGCAATATAGCACATGGTGAACAGAATTTGCTTCATTTATTTAGCATTGAATGCAATAAAGTAATTTGACTGAACATGTTTTAAATTCACTTTAATATTAATCTTGATATTATGGATGCTTTCGTTTTAATTTCTTTAATATTAGTAATTTCCTCGACCATGAAAAATCAGTTGTACGTTTTCAAAAATATTAATTATTATACTTACAATTTGTTCTTGATCTTTCTAATTTATTTATTTATTAATTTATTACTTACTTATTTATTTATTTACATATTTATTTTTTTTTACTTATTTATTTATTTACTTTTTATTATTTACTTATTTATTTATTTATTTACATAGGTAGGTAGCTAGTTAGTGCATAGTATATTTATAAAGGATGAGACTCTTCCTTATGAGTATCCCTCTTCAATATAAAATGATCCTTAAGTCTCCAAAATCTACAGAAATAAAATTTTGAACAAATACATACGTGCATTTAAGCATGTCGTGTATTATTTGCAATCACGCCTGCTGCCCAATCCCGACAGTAAAAAATAAGAAAAAAAAATGGAAAGAAGACAACCGTCATTTGGTAAAGTAAAATAGCCTATTTCCTGTTCAAGAGTTTTTCTTCAGCATTCGGTGTTTATTAAGAAAGAATTTACCTTATAAGAATGGAACTTACCTCAGTTTTTCACAATCTCTAATCTTTGTACAAAGCAAAAATTGTAGCCAAATTTTTAGGGATTTAACAGTTTACCGGTTCATTCCTTCGTTATGTTCATTCATAATGCCCCTTATTCACTAACACTTATTCGAATTCGAATGCAGCGGCAGATAAAGAAGATTCATTCCAATATAACATAACTTTGAGACATGGTCTAATTATCTTGAAGAATATTTGTTAATATAGAGGTTTGTTCGTAACACCGGCACTGCTATTCACCGTATTTCACCTTCACTCATCAACATTGGTGATGTCATGTGATGTGATGATGATTTTTAACGCAGCTTTAACAATTTTTCAGTCATATCGCTACGATGTCTGCAGTGTGGCAGTTATAGTGATATCTAGGTCCGTGGCATCATGCCGCAAACATATAGCATGATCAAACTTGGTATATGGATACATCTTAGAAAAGAATTACTCCGTGATTTGAAAAGTAGGACACATTGTGCTATTTTTCACTCTAGTAACATCCATTTTCAGTGGTTTCTTAATAATAGTGTCCTTATATCGGATAATGTTTAAGCTGCACGCATAGAAAGTATCTTATAGATGGGTGTTATAGAGATTAGTTCAACCATACCAGAAACAGATCATCGTGACCTAATTTCACGCCTATGTAACTTTTATATTTTCAAGCATTGTTTGAACCCTATTTCACTTGCACTCATCAAAATTTGTTTTTGGAGAAACCGTCTAAAAAGAAAATAAACGATACGAAAAGCAGGTCACTACAACCGAGTTTTAGTTTCAGTCAACTTCGACCTTAGAAGTGCTTCAGCTTTTTAACTTGATGCATTTGTTTATGTTTACAACTAGTACACAATGGTTTTGAAAATAGTCAATGTGATCGCTTCAGTGACGTTGTTTTACTAAGGATATTTCAAACTGTATATCTAACACTGTTACCAATTTCAGAAACTTTTTTATATAGACGATGAATCGTGTGCAATATCACACTTTTTTTCTTCTCTCAAGTTTAATTTAGTGCGGCGTACATTTTATGGTTGCTCCATATAGTCGCCAATATGGTTTGGTTGGTTGGTTAGTTCTTAAAGGCATATCGTTATTTGAAAGATTAAGTCTTGCCGAAGGGATTGGAGTGTCTGGTTTCACACGGTTTGGTGTTTTACGACAACGTCACTGTCAATGTTCTATCATCCAAAGGCAAGATGAGTAAATGGCATCCCTCAGGAGATACCACAGGGCCAAAATATATTTATTCGATATCTTTTAACACTGTCTGCTTTGTCCGCCAGATTCTTTCTATCTTTATGCATCTTAAAACCGCATTCCGTCCCAAAACATAGCTTAAACGAAAATGACGAGCTTTTGTCATCCCATAACAATGGACTATGATTGGCATACCATCAAAGTACACGTAGCGAGTTCAACATTTCTGACTTCATTTGATTTGAAACAGCGATGTTATGGACCCCCAAAAAAAGAACTTTTGCTATTAACATGGAGGTTGGGATAGGACTAGCTTTTAAATACCACCAGTCCATGTTCGCTGCCTTGGTGTATCCCCGAGAAAGGCACTTGGTTCACATTTCCTCCGCATGTATTACCCAAAAATGTGCTCCAATTGTCCTTAAAAATATAACAAGATTGTTAGAATGTGCTATATTCATATGACTCCTTTTTTGTAATTAATATAATCTACCATAATTGACTAATGTATTGGTGGCGTTGGTGTTTGCAGGTCGAGTTGTTATAAAGTCAGTGTACATTCTTCTGAAATCGACATTGAAATGGCGAGAGAAAATTTTTAGACCAAATACCTTTAAACACATACGATCTACTTTACTGACCGTATACTTATCACTGAAATCAACCGGTAGCAAACAGGAAAATTAAAGCATACAATTTCAAGCAAACAAATAATTTTTGTCTATATATATATAATTTGTTAGTGTCGTTCATGGATGCTATTCAAAACTGGTATAAAGATCTGGTGGCAGTCAACCGATGCGAACAGCAAATATTATACGGCTCACCTTTCTGTCTGAACTTACAGCAATTTAAGACATATTTTAGAAGCTTATTTATAGTGTGTGTGTGTGTGTGTGTGTGTGTGTGTGCGCGCGTTGTTCTTAATATAAAATCAATATCTCGGTCAATGTTTCTTGCTTGAATTTATTTTCCACACACACTATTTTTTTAACATTGCTTATACACTAGTAGAGACCACTCCGGTGGCCTTAGCGGTTAGAACGTCCGCCTCGGACGCGGGAGGTCGCTGCTTCGATCTACACAGGCCGAGTCATACCACTGACTTAAAAAATTTCTACTAACAGCAGACTCGCTAGACACTCTGCATTAAGAGTTAGGACTGGTGATTTATGGTAATATAACATTACGTTTGAGTCATTATAGACTCGAGTAGTACAACGAAGAGTTCTAAGTTACTTCTTTGTATTTTGATTAATTTATTAAACTTTGCAAATTGGATTACTAAAAATACTGAATTCAAAATTTTAAAATAAATTGGAACGGCTTTGATGCTTCTCAAGCGTCAACTAAACAGACAAAATTCTCATAGCTTTTCCAGATCTTAAACGAAAAATGAAGATCGAATGAGTAAACTATAACCTGCCATCTCTACAGTAGAATCATCGTTATTTCAAACAGTGTGTGTGTTTTGCGAGTTGTTCACATTCTTAGTACTAGGTGTGGCATAGTGATTTTTAAGTACTCTTACACTAGTCATTCTTATGTCAAATACAGGATGTGATCTGGTAATGTACATGTATTTCTGTACAAATTGTCTACACTACGATACTACGTTATCATTTCTACAACTCAAAAATCAGCTCGCAACAGCTCTTGTAGCAAATGAAACTTTCAATCCTTAAGCCTGATTTCCCTCCATAAAGATAACATAATTTTCAGATGTCAACTATTCAGCCTTTTAGAGCGTTTTTCATTGGTCTTTCCTAGAGAGGTCGCTATAAAGATGTCACCTCGAAAAACAGCCCAACGTCCTCAAAATGCCCAATCAACACCTCCATAGTGCTTCCCTATAGTACTAATGGATTGGAAAAACGAAGGGACGGCAAAGCTCAACTTAATACGTTCGTTTTTTTTAAAGATATCTGAAAGCAAAAAAAGGAATGCATTTAAAGCATGATCAATTGCGATAACGAGCCATCGAAGTAGTTTTTTGTAATATTTTTTTTATTTTCGAAATAGAAAAAGAAAATCAATGCTAGACCTACTTCATCAAGTATACACAGTTCAAGGTCCTTCGTTATCGGTAATTCTTTTTCTATATAATCAAACTTAGAACGATACTCTTCTAGTGTAAAGGCAATGCTAAAAAGATGTGTGGACAAAAATTCAAGCAAAGGATCTTAGCCGGTGACTACCCTCTTGTATTAAGAACAACGCACATGCACACACAGGTAACGTTCTTCATTTCGAAGTAATCGATTCATAAAATAAAATAAATAAGTTTTAAACATGGTATGTATTTTCTGTCTTACTTTATCAGGAAGTAACCTCAGAGAGTAAGATTAGACACTATCGACATCTCCTGTTCGCATCGGTTGACTGCCATTATATTATGTACCTGTAAATAAAAACCATACCAATAAATTATATAGACACAAAACCTCAAATAAATATGGTTGCTTGGGATTATATACTTTAATTTTTCTGTTTGCCAGTCGTGTAATCATCCCTGTATGATTTCCGAATACACCATATAAAATAATAGTCATCGAATTTGATCAGGTTTCAGCGAAAACGATTTTCTGATAGTTCACTAGTCCCACCTCATCATAGGATATATCAGGCTTGCCTTGTCTAACTAACCCGACTATCTCCCCAGCTCGTGCTCTCCAACTCTCCCTCTCATTCCCACTTCTCTACCTCACCCGACGATTTCTTCAGCTCGTCCATTTTGAACGATTTGGCATGGCAGGCTGCATAAATTCTGCATTAAGGCGTTATGCGCATCGGCCTCTTCAGAAACGAAATTGTCGAAATCCATGACGATTTCACGAATATCACGTGTCACAAATTGAACCCAAAATTTAGTTCTTTAAAACTGAAATAACCATCTGCGATATACAGTCCGATTTTTTTTTATGGATATCATTTTCAATGGAGCTTCAGTACACTCGTCTCATACATACTGTTATTTCTCAAGTTCAAAATGTTATAAATTTAATCCAAAGAGTTTAACATGTAGCACGTTCTAAAAAAAGATGTTCAGGAGAGATAAACTGAGGTGTAACATGTTAGAGCGAGGGTGTAGTCTTTTTCTGTCCTTGACATTGAAAGGTATGCGTAAATGAGGATCTAAATATAGACTCATTATTAGCGGTCAATTTGGCGTATTTCCGCCTAAATCTAGACAAAATTACCATTCTCAACATATTATTCAAAGGTAAAATCAGCGCATCAGTTCTAAATATGTATATTTTATAATATTTTCATGAGATTGAACGACGTTATTTCAACTTCCAAACACCATATACATGAAATAGTAAATAGATTCCCATTATACTGTGACCACTCTATTGTGTTGAACGAAGTAAAAGAAAACAACAAAAACCAACACTTTTTGTAAAATTCAGCAAATAATTTATTTCCTTAGAATACAAAGTGAAAATATAAAAAGAACTTACGGTATCGTGAATTAAATCATAAATAATCCTAAACGTTCCTTCAAAATTTCAAAAGTATAGAGATTTCCGAATGAATTCCAGCGGTGTTTCGAATTAATTCCAGTTATGAATATGCTGATGTTTTCTAGTCTCGAATGTGCTAATGTGCCAACATTCTTGATGTATCACAATGATATAATCCAAAATATCCTTGAAGGAACTCAAAATAATTTCATAATGGTGATTTAATCTGAAAAGTCTAAGAGCATGTGGTCCATCTAATGAATAAATCCTCTAAAGTATTAACCGAAACACAACTAAAACTTATTCTGCTTAAGACCGGAATAAGTATTTCAAAAGTAAGCAACATATCTTTAAAAACTAAAACACAATAAATGAGCCAAGTTGAGGGATATTTTCGTATCAAATTCGTGAACGGCTTTCCTCGAGAACCATCTTAATTTTTAACTAAAAGTGAACCTTGACCCAACACCTGCAAAAATGTTTGCTCTCAAGTAATAATGATGTTAAAATATAATATTAAATCACGGACAAATATTAGCTATGTAAAATGCTGTCCCCCCTACCACTCCAAAAATTTGTATGAATAGTCAGGTAGCCCCCATCACCTAGCGTTAAGTGATAGCTGTTTTTTTTTTTTTCTACGCCTCCCCATCTCGCGCCGCTACTGAAATGGTACCTGGTGAAAGAATAGTGTTCGAATTTTATACTGAGTTTAAAAATGTCACAGAGATACGACTTAGGACTGATTGTATGAAATTCTGTCGCGTTGTCGCTTTTCTCATTATGAAACGATGTCTCATGCCAGTACTCAGGTTTTACGGCAGATCAAAACATTTACTTTATTTAGTGCCATGGGAATGAAAGTAAGGTTCCTTTCCCAAGGAAACACCACCGTAGCCTACCTGGGTTGATCTGACTCCGCACTCTTTAGGTCTTAAAATTTTATTCGTTTCTTGCTACATACAGAAGAACCAATTGTGTGTATTCTAATATGGAAGAACCAAGCGGGTCTCTTCTATATGTATAACAGCCAATCGGGTGTATTCTACATGCAGAAGAACCAGTCTTGTGTCTACATCCAGAAAGTTCATACTAAGGCAAAATACACTGGCGGAATAAGTCTTGCAAATGGCGAAAAGAGTGAACAAGGCAACGATGATAGCCAGAATACGAGGCCCAAAGGGCCAGAATACGAGGCCCAAATGGGCCAGAATATGAGGCCCAAAGGGCCAGAATATGAGGCCCAAATGGTCAAAGCTGCGGGAGGGTTGTTGGGAGGGTGCTAGTGCTACTAGCTTGAGGGTTTGATGGAGCGCAGAGAGCTCCACCAGCGGGGTAAGCGATAACGATATTCCTGCACTTTAATGCCATTGTGGATCTTTTCCTGTCATCTAAGTTCTAACATTCACACGAAAAAATCAAGCGCCATTTTATGCAAGTCTGTCATTTCCGCATTAGGCCCCATAATTTCGCCTTAAACATGTACTGTTACATGTACAGAAACCGTACACGTTAACAAAATCAATTTTTTTATGGTCTGTTTGTTCGCAAAAATAAAGATAGTCTACACAGCAACTTAAGGACGGTAAGTTATCCGGGCTTTTAACATTGCGAACTGCTAAATAACGCCACTGAAGTCAATATTAAGAGTGACATCTCTTTTTACTGACAGTATTACAAGATTAAATATCCTTGACAGACTCACGGCCGAAGACAGACGTCGGTTCTAACTGATTTGTGCCCAGGCGATATAATTAATGGATGTCTGGATACCTCTCACTCTTAATGCGGAAAAGGATTAGTGGGGTGTTGTTATATTTAATTTCCATTGTTTTTTTGTTTTTGTTTTTTTTTGTTTTTTTTTTTCATTATATGCCATGGGTAATGTAAAATTGTATTGCTGACGTTGACCAAAATCAGTGACATTTTTGTACACAACATTGTTCTCCTTTTGCTGACCGAAGGATAAGTTTTAGGATTATTATCTTAAACCTAGTCAAGGACATTTTGCTTACCGTGTTCTGTATTACAATTTAGTAATAGTAATTGTCACTTAGATTTGTCTTTTAAACATTTGGAAACTTCTAGAATGAAAGTTTCCATTAGGTAATCTTTTTTATTTTGTTTTCGTTTATTATTATTATTATTATTATTATTATTATTATTATTATTATTATTATTATTATTATTATTATTATTATTTGGGTGCATAAAATGCTACTTGTAATCTAGGTGAGGTAGATGTGTATAAAATCTTTTTTACTGCATAGAATTTATTCCTACATTAACATCTGAAGCAGAAATCAGTCTTATTGTTGTATCCATTATTTCAGTTGGCTTGAATTTATTATTTAAATTATATATTCACTGGAAATACAAAGTACTCGACTAAAATAATATTCTTAGTTGTTGTTGTTCTAGGGTTTAACGCCATTTTCAGCACAAGATAGGTTATACATGGCGGCCAGTATTAATGGTGGAGGAAGAACACTGGAAAACCCCGGGAAGAACCACCGACCCACTAGTAGCTACTGGCAGGCTTTCTCACGTACCCACGTTAGCCGAGTCTGGACTCGAACTCACGCAGACAGAGGTGAGATGGCAGTGATCCGTAACGGTCAACGCTTTAGAATAGTCGGCCACTCGGGGCCCCAATATTCTTAGAATAGAGACTTTGATTTATATAGAAATTCAAACAAAGGTATTTTCCTGGATTGCATTATTGTGACTGAGCAAAAGACTAGTTGCACATTATCCAGACCATTATAGGCACATCAACACCTCCAGAGTTGGATTTATTTTAGAATACCACTGACGTTTATTCAAACCATTAATCATTATAACTTTTATCTCTAAATCTATGATTATTTGGGATTTAATTCGCAATACTGTAAATTATATTTTTAATCTTTATTTAATGAAAACAATTCTTTGTTGAATTGTACAAAACTTGTCGATTTTCGTGCTTTTCTGTCACTTAGTTTAGACCATAGAGTCGTAACACGGGGTGCCTGGGGGGTGGGGGTGCCAATGTATAGAGTAGCAGTTTGTTCATGACTCACACGCTGACAGCAAAAATGAGTTTGCAAATTCTTTTTACACGGGTGCGTTATATAATTTGCTAAGAGGTCGGAATTCAACAATAAAAAATTTACAAACACAGTTTTGGTAATTTTCAAAAAAAAAAAAAAAAAGAATTTCAGCTGTTTGGGGCTCCAATACCTCTGGCGCTCTGGGCAACCGCTCTGCAACTCACACACGCACCCCGTTAGTGCGCTACTTTTAAAATATAACACAAAAACAGTTCAATGTCGTCAGTGTAGCCGTTTTACAGATATTAGAATTTATTGATGTACATTTGCCTTCATGTACATTAACGGCGTACAAAGCTTTTTTCTAGAAACGCTTAACTTGCACGCCAAGGGAGAGTGTACATTTTTTAATTCTGTTTCCTTTATATTCATCGGTATTAGACTGCGTGTACTTGGTAACGGGACAATACATTTTTCATTGTGGATGTAGTTATTAGCTAAAATATAATCGACAATCTGTTATCCTGTGAGTTATTAAAATCATTAGTTTAATGTTTTTGAAAGGATGAAGTTAAGACGGGTGTTATCGTGTATCGATTGCGAAACTCGTGGGGTTTTTTTATTTCTCTAATTCGCCAAAATGTATTACAGTGTGGTTTTTCTTGTTTTGTTTGTTGTTTTTGTTGCTTTTTATCTGGGCTTGGTTTTGTTCTTTGTTCTGTTTTGTTTCTTAAAATCTGTATAGGAAATTTGCTCACAGATTTCAGTTTCAAATTGCAGAGAAAACAAGAAACATGTTACAGATTTTAATTAGATTAACTCAGTTTCGGTTAAAAATGAATCTTGGCAACACGTACACTGTTGACTTATTGATTGGTGTTTTATGCATATCAGCTTGTACACGATTGCATCGTGGCGGGGCAATTAAACGTCACGCGCAAGGAAACTGAAACTAACAAGCGTTAACCAGTGCGGACCGCCAAACAAATATATTGCAGACAAAGGTGTGAGCTTCATCGTGTGATTTACAGAGCATCATGTGATTTACCGAGCATCATGTGATTTACGGGCAGTAGATTTTATATATGCTGTAACGGTATTGTGCGTAAATGTATGTATGTATGTATGTATGTATGTATGTATGTATGTATGTATATATGTATATATGTATATATATATATATATATATATATATATATATATATATATATATATATATATATATATATATATATATATATATATATGTATGTATGTATATATATATATATATATATATAGTGAAATGTCTAAACAGTTCAAAAGCCTACGCAAATCTTTCATATGTTACATAAGTTAGCAGCTGTTGCTAACAAATGATAAATCCCTAAAGCAAGAGTGTCCTAATTTCATACCAGGATCCAAATACAAATAAATCTGGATTTAAAAACATTTCTTTGCAAATCGTGCAAATAAGTCGTAAAATGTTGGGTTTCACACCCAGAACGCTTCTAAAAATGTGTCTGATTGTAAGAGAGATTGGTGTTTAACGGCAAGGCAAGGCAAGGTGTTTTAAGTCGCTTACTGTTCTAAGGCTGATACGACTGCTTACAGTCCCGGGCGTGGACTGCAGTCCCTTTAAGAGGGCACTTGGTCTTGGTGCTGGGCCTTTTACCTTAACCTCTAGGGGTCATAGACCCCCCAAAAAGACCTATGAAGCATATTGTAATCGAACGCAAAGGCAAATCCACAACTAGCTCTCCCACTCGGGCCACAACTCCTGCCCACCAAAGTCCCCAATGTCTAAGTCCACCTAACTTTATCTCAGTTAGGTGAACTATTTTGTCAAATTTAACCAGTTTTTCCTACGGGTGTCCATATACCAATGATGTGTTAGCCACCTGTTCGATTATCCAACTGTTCCTGAGTTGTGAATTTTTAATATATATTATGATGAGGTTGAATTTTGCGTACTTAGCGTACTTATATGGTTCTAAAAAAGAAATCAATCTCTAGGTGTAAGCAAATTTAACAGCACATGCACATACGCAATGTTATGTAGCGCAAAGGAAACGACGGAGTCAAAAGCATTGTAAAAGAGACGTAGAACGGGGATGGTATGGATGGAATTTTTGAACCGGCAGTCCACTGAGGGAAATAGGGGGTGAGGTGGATATTTTGCATGTAGTACCGTTGTACTGCTCCTCGACAGTATAGTGGTTATAAGATGGCAACTAAAGGGAACCGTTCAACTAAAATGTAATGGATCGGCAAGATGTTACGCATTATAAAAGAATGAGACAGGGAAAGACACTTTGATGAAGTTTTTTATGTTCTCAAATAATCAAGACTTTATTCTTGAAGAAATAAAATTGTAATGAAGGAATTTGCCAATGTCATTGCAATAAGCGAACCTCAAGGATAATGGTTTCTAACTCTTCAAGACGACGTTAGGATCAGACGACTGCTGGTTTAAACAAAAATCGGTAAAACCACTGCCCATTCTCAAATGAGATCCTTATGAATATTAATGTCTCGCGAAAACGAGGCTAAGCTAAACAGAACGAGACTATACTGCATATAATATATTATGTAGATTTCTTTTGCGAGAGAATATATTATATTGATTGCGGCTGTAATGTATGTAATGCATTTTTTAGAGATAGATTATATTAACTTACGGAATTACTGCTGTATTTTTTTATAATGACGAAAACTTACTTGATATGTTCATTCTCTGATATGTAAGTTGATTTACGTCCTATCTTGAGAGTCCTTTTTCTTAACAGCACACAAAATACAAGTTGACGATAGAGAAAAGAAAATACTTAAAGCATAAAGTTTGCTTCTGATTATGTATGGTTTAAATGTACAGCTATGATCAATCAATTCTGTGGGCAAAACACGCGGTCAGAATAAAACAATTACAAAATGTGCAAAGTGACACAATCTGCCCTTTTAACCAATTGCGTCCCCCAAACCAGTATAGATATTGTGGTGTGCTTTAAATAGTCTAGGATACATGTCGGTATGCTTTCATTTTAATTTTTATCAGAAGTACACAACCCGGTTGTTTTTTGGGGGTTGTTGTTGTTTTTTTGTGCTTGCTGCTTTTAGTACTTGGGGGTGGGAGGGACAGGAATTTTCCCTTTAAATGACTTTTTTTCTGAATCATTTGCCAACTGACAATATGGATTTTATTCATACAAACACAATTTTGGTTTCAATAACAGACTGGCAGTTATATATTCACCCACAAAACAGCAGGATTAGTTGTTGAAAGTTGTTTGAAAGCCATTCATATATTGATAAAATCATAAAAACCATGCTCCCCCCCCGCAACACACAAATTGGTCCTTTATTTATCTGAACATCTTAATTGATTATAATTAATATTATTTTTGTGGAGTTGGTAGATGGCTGAATTTTAACACCCAATATGTATATGAAGACATTAGATAAAGTAAACATAATAGAGAAGTATCGTGTTATAACAATAAAGATTTTGTCATTTTATGTATGGGATATTCTGTTAATCTGTTTATTAAAACAAGTTTCTCATTAATTTTAACAAAACCTTTAGCTGCCATAATTTGGTCAACTGGCACCAACAAATCTATAAAATAGGTGCCTAGCTTAGCCTCGTTTTGGATTCGTTGACCCAGGGCAACATGAATACATTCTAAGAATGGTTTATTGGCACGTAAAGGGATAAGATAAAATCCGTTATCTGGAAGGCACTGAGCAAAATTCTCTTCCACTCAAGTATATGAGACGTCTGAACGGTGGACATATTGCTCTGGAGATCATGAGACACTGGAGACCGAAGCTTTTAATTGAGATTTTGTACTTAACAGCTTATTTTGTAACATTACGTCTGATATTGTTGAAAGTAAAACTCAGACGTAACTTCAAAGTATATAAACGGCAGAAATGTTTAGCAGTTTAATAATGTGTTCATGTGGATCAAATAAATATACGCAATCTAATTTTTGGGCTGTCATTATAAATATGTAACAGCATAATAACTAAATGGTCGATAGCTGGCATTTCTTTTATGTGATTTTAGAAATTCTTGTAACTAATTTTATTGCTCACATAAAGTTGCGACCTAATGAATGCGTCATCATTTAGACTATTACATCACCAGTCTGGCACGATCTTAATGTTTGTGTCAGTAAGTATTGCTTTTAAGACTGGAATGTTTATAATCCTATAAGTTTTAAAAGAGCAGGTGTTGCAATAGGCATATCTATCTATCTATCTATCTATCTATCTATCTATCTATCTATCTATCTATCTATCTATCTATCTATCTATCTATCTATCTATCTATCTATCTATCTCTCTCTCTCTCTCTCTCTCTCTCTCTCTCTCTCTCTATATATATATATATATATATATATATATATATATATATATATATATATATATATATATATATATATATATATATATATATATATATATATATATATATTATAATCCCAACTTTTATGAATTGATTACGTTTTCTACATTTTGATTGGATGTGAACGGTCACGTGAACTTGATCTGGAATTTTTTACACATCGATACATTCTGCGGACTACCTTTGGTTCCCTGTGTCCAGATCATTTGATTTGAAGTTTTTTCTATATCAACGCATGACAACCTAATGATAACAACAAGAAGCTCCCACCCATCCACTCCTGTGATTTCGATAAAAAATGACAAGCCACCAATTAAAATCGACCAAAAACAATGTAATTTAACAGACCTTCCTGCACTCCAACAGTCACCTTTTTTTTTTTTACCGAAAAAGGCATATGTCAGGGTTTAGAAGCCAATCTTCGGAAATTATTGCATTTCACCTCGACAACATGTTACAGCAGCAGTTACTAAAAATGGACACAATCTTGTTTTAAAAGATCGAACTACGTAGAGAGGAACAACGACGTTGCTATAACAACACGCGCCATACGCAAGCGCATTTTTTTTAAAAAAAAAAAAGCAAGTAATATTCCTGGTTTAACCGGAACAATCATTTTTTTTTTTCAAAATATATTAATATAATGATCATAACAATATATCACTGGCATGACCCGCTATGGCATTCTACCCCGTTTCACTGTATCAATGAATGAATCTTGGCCAGCGAAGATAGAGCTATGTATTCTATCGCAGTTAAGAGGCTAATGAAAGAAAACTTTGAATCTTTTTCCGGTTAAATCTACTGATATGATGTTAGAAAGTAAGTCAATTGGAATTATATGGATTTAATGATCATGGTTGGGCATTTGTCGATGTGTAAATTTTACCTGATCACTCACAAAGCAAGTAAAGTCCACTAACAAAGTTTGCATAAAGTCCTTCAGACTTAATTTACTCTGTGAGCGATTAGGTAACATTTACACATCGATAAATACCCAACCATGATCATTTAATTCTATTATCTATTATATATCTCTCTCTCTCTCTCTCTCTCTCTCTCTCTCTCTCTCTCTCTCTCTCTCTCTCTCTCTCTCTCTCTCTCTCTCTATATATATATATATATATATATATATATATATATATATATATATATATATATATATATCGTGTGCTGAAAAATGGCGTTAAGCCCAACAACAACAACTAAACCGTACATCCATCTTCATAAATACGGTGTGGTAATTATGAAACAAATAAGCGCCGCTTTGCGAGGCTAACGGCGAGCTGTTTTACGATGATGGATAGCAAAAAGTACAAAATTCTCTAAGCCCGTCATTTATTGCCGATAATAAATGAAAATCGGTAATAAAGTCAAACAAGAATATTTGATGTTAAAAGTACAAGTTCTGGGATTTCTCACCAAGAATGTTACATTTGCCAGACATGGATTCCTCGATTCAGATGGAACACGTGTAATTAAGAGAACCAGACTGCTATGAAGGGCTGACGGAGGTAAAAACCCAGAAACCAGTCTAATTTAAACATGATCACTACCATTTTGGGCAAAGGTGCTGTGCTTGCATGGTACAAACAGTGCCAGATTTAGGATAAATAAGGCCTTGTGCTAGTTAAGTTATAAGGCCCCTTACTTGGGCCCTGAAGGAGGTAGGCCATGTAGGCCTACACATGTAGTCAGGCACATATACCCGGGAAATTTAGGAGTAGTTAAAATAGCCAGAGACTTTTGAAAATTTCATCGTAATTTTTTTCTTTTCTTCCAAAACGTTGCCCTTTCCCTCCCAGGATCTTGTCTTAAGCAGAATGGTAAATACGGTACTGGGTACACATTGTTTCTGCTAACATCTTTGTCGCTTGCAGATTACATGAAATGTGAAATATTTGACCGACCCTCAGGGAATACAAAAAATTAACAGATACTTTTGAATATTCGTGAAAAATTATTTAATATAAGACAAACTGTACGTATCCTAGACATTTTTATAATAAAAATCGTCATAGGAACATACTTATCTGAAACCGATAACATTTCGGTTGGTACCGGCTTAAATTGGCAAGCCTGTATCTCAGGAACATCAAAAGTGACCTTGTTGTGAGCAAATATATATTTTCACCTGTAGAGGTGATCCCCCCCCATATTTAGCTCAATGGTTCCACAAACTTATATGACAGATTTGATGTTGAAACAATGCTGCTTTTTTGTGAAGAAAATTGTGTCATGAAAAGTAGTATAACCCTTTACCCCCCTCCCCTTACCTAAGTTTATATTTCAAATACTTTATTAGTTTCTAGATTTTACAACTTTCAGAAAGGCAAGGAGAAGGAAAACCTAAATTTTAACCAATTGGAAACAGAGCTTCTTATGGAAAAAAATAAACAGTTCCAGTGCTGTGTTTGAAACGCGTGCTTAAATCCAACCATCCTATAATTTCCTATTTACATCCTATCCAAGAAGACGCTGAACATTGAATACACGCCAGAGTGAAGCAACGTGCCACATGGGAAAATAAATTACTAGTTTGGAAGATGATATAGAAAAATGGAAGGTATACCTGAAATAAACTTCGGCATGAAAGTATTCAGTCAGAGTAACGATAAGTCTTTCAGCTACTTTGTCAAAATTGTAACGTTTTCGCTCTCTAAATTGAATTTTATAGACCTCTAGTGTATCCAGCATTCGGATAGTTCAGCATCCTTTGTCGAACGCCATTCAGACTGATATGAAATCTATTAAAAAGTGGTGTACATAAAACAAAATGCACATAAATTAATCAAAATTTACTTTTAAAACAATCGGTTTCTATCGGAAACTGCTGACAAGTCCTCTATTTAAAGTTACAGTCATTAACTTTGTACACCCAAATTAAGTGTTGAGCATCTCGACTGATAGCGGTCTTCACTGAGATAAATTTTTCGATGCTAAAATATGCCATCCTCTTAAAATAAAAACAGTGTTGTTTTGCTATTATTATTATTATTATTATTATTATTATTATTATTATTATTATTATTATTATTATTATTATTATTATTATTATTATTATTATTATTATTATTATTATTATTATTATTATTATTATTATTATTATTATTATTATTATTATTTTTTATTATTATTATTATTATTATTATTATTATCATCATCATCATCATCATCATCATCATCATTATTATTATTATTATTATTATTATTGTTGTTGTTGTTGTTCTTGTTTTATTATTATTATTATTATTATTATTATTATTATTATTATTATTATTATTATTATTATTATTATTATTAACATTAAAACATAACAATTGATAAATACAATTTTCCACTGTGTGGCTTCAAAAAAAAACGTAACCATTGTGAGATCAATAAGTTGAATATAATGCTTGTTTATTTTGAACCCTAAGATACTATTTAAAAATGAAGTTTTGCATTTTAAACCACCCTTAATGTAGATTCTGTTAAATGTTTGATTCTAAGAAAGAATTTTAAAAATTTATTTCAATCTTAATTAATATATTTTAAAAAATGTCTCGAGTGTTTCTGAAATAAATTTGCAAAAAAACAAAAGACCACATGCCGTTAACTTTAATATGTAATAGTGAAATTTGTTGATGTATGCTAGCGTGGACATGGAGAAAATGTTTAAAGAATTGTAAAAATAAAATATTTCGGTTTCTAATCAAAAACATAATTGGGCTTCGGCTACATCCTTTTTGCTTTCGTAGCTAAACAATAATTGATTACGAATTGTTTGACAAATCTGACATCACTGTATGGCGTATGATCGACAACATTGTTTGGTGTCTGACAACACTGTATGGTATCTGATAGCATTGTCTAGTGTATGATTGAATTTTAACGCATTAATAATGAATTATAAGTATCTATAACTGACTGATTGGCTCACTCGCTCACTCACCGATACTGACTGGCTGACTCACTCATCAGACGACTGACTAACTCACTAATCGACTGACTGATGAATTCATTGACTTACTGACTGGCTCATTAAGTGGTTGACGGCTGACTGACTGACTCACCAAATGACTGACTGACTCATCGACTGACTCACTGATTGATTCGCTCGCTCGCTTACTCACAAAACAACACTGAAACACGTACGAATAAATTGCTATGCCCAGAGATGCTCCAGAGAATCTGACTTTGGCTGATCCAGAGATGATTCAAGTGCACTAGGCGTTGAGTTCAGCTTCATAATGCTTTATTTCGAAACATTATATCATGTGATCGGTATTCGAAACACGTTTTACCTGATTTCCAGACAGTTATCGGAACAGTGTGATATAAAACAGACAGACAGATCCAGTCTTTTCCATTCGATAAAGTATTCGTTCTAATATCTGACCATGTCGCATGTACTTTTAAATGTTAAATTTTCATTTAGTGTCAGTAATAATCCACTGAAGGACGAATACACTTAACACCGCTACTACTACTACTGTTGTTGCTGCTGCCTATTCTAAAAACGTACACAAGCGTTGTCGTTCAACTCCGTTCTCTTTCATCCTTGATATCATCTTCTTATTGATAATAATATGATCAAAAATATCATCGTTATAGTCATCAAAGCCGTTATAGTAACGACGAAAATGACAGTGCATGAGCAAAGGTAATGCAAGATGATGTATGCATAAAGATTGTCTAATGTAGTATTTGAAATTTCCTTAATTATTTAGGATTTTCTGGATTTTTTTTTTTTTTTTAATTAACCATGTTGTTTGGAAGGATATTTAGTGCATTAACACTGAATGTACGACGAGTATTGAAAGATCCGAAGAGGGCTTACGATGTATCGTTTTTGTTGTGCTCTAAGATTTACTTCAATTTATGAAAGAATTCCTCCTTTTTGCGCAGTAAATCTGGCATAAGTACGCTATTTGTTCATGGAAGAAGGAAAAACATACACATGTTCAATAAACCACAAAATAGTCCACATTAAAAGCCTTTCCTAAGGTCTGTATGTGCACACCCTCAATAAAAAGATGTAACAGATGGTAAAATCATTTACATATATGAAATTTATTCTTCATTGTATTTGAGTATACAAAATAAAAATTTTTTTTATTTGGTTTTGTAAAATGTACGCACTCAATTCATGCTGTCCACATCACTTGCTCTGCTTTTCCAACAACACCACAGTCAACTTTGAAACAAATGCCATCATGAAAGCGACAAATCGTTCTATTAATGATGTAAGAAACACCCTGAACCGAACACATTTTATAACAGCGTTATTAAAACCAAATTCTCGCCCTTATGTGTAGCTAGAAAGTACTGTTAAACTGGTGGAACTGTAGGCCCCAACACCTGGTCGATACTTACCTCACGAACAAAACATTCGGATTTAAATTTAACTCGTACTCCTTACGTCAGTATTGAAATAAAAATCGATTATATCCCACGTTAAATGGCCATTTGCCCAGAAATTTGATATTAATAAGACTAGCAGAAATCTACAATCAAAGTTGTAGTCTCTATCGTACAAGCTGGTCATTCAAATTTATTTTCTCGTGACCAGTCCGTTTCTTTTTAATTTGCCGAAACAATCCTATCGTAGGCCTATTTAACGATTAAAAAAAAATCGATCCCAATACGCTGACCAGCGCAAGCTTTAAAATATTAATTAGCGAATTTCGCATGAAAAAGCCATACTTCATCAAGTCACCGTGGGAACAGGTCATAATGGAGCATTCAATGTACTAAAATCTTCGATGTATACCGTATATACGTTTATACTTGGATACAAGACGAGTCCATCTGCAAACAACATAGTCCCTGATCTACCGTCGCATAAAACACCAGCCAATTAGAGTATACGCTCTGTTTAAGTGGTTGCTTCTCAAAAACTATACCGACCCAGATATTCCGGAGCGTAATGCTACGACAGAGCTGCTTCTAGGCAAACTGCAGTTAATTCCGACCTATACGCGAGTACTTACAGTAATTTAAAGTCCAAAGGAAAGATCAAGGTGTACGAGAAAGGTTCAATCAATTTTTCGATAAATATAGCTATGTCCAGGGATTCTGAGATTAATTTAGCCATTGCTCGTGGCCGGTGTTGTATTGCAGCAGAAATTGCTTTTGTCGGATTTATTCTTAATAGCATTGAGAGGAAAATGGGAAATTAAGTTGAAACACTCTTATCATCCGATTTATAAATGTTCTGGTTAGAGATTTCGTATTACTGCACTAGTACTTCTGCACTAGGTCTGCGTCAAAGCATTTGTTATTTCCTATCCTTACAGTCGATAGCCATTTGAAGTTCTTGCTTGAAGAGGAAAAATTAATTATTTTTTTTAACATTCGTTATTCAACGTTGGACTGAAAACTATCATTTGTAGATGTTAAAGTATTACAGTATTACATCACATACAGAAAGAACCCATCATTGGGGAGTAGTCATGGAACGCTTTGAATGTTAGCTTTGACATGGATTTTATTAGAAATTAATTAGCTATTACAACATTGTAAAAAAAAGCGTTTATTGGAAAAGTGACATAGAAAAATGCTCAAATAAAAGAATATTTAAACGAATAATGTATAGTAGCCTTTACCTATGCTGTCATTAATTGCACAACGTCCTGTACTGTCACTCACTGCACAAATCTCTCTCTCTCTCTCTCTCTCTCTCTCTCTCTCTCTCTCTCTCTCTCTCTCTCTCTCTCTCTCTCTCTCTCTCTCTCTCTCTCTCTCTCTCCCTTCCTCTCCCTCTCTCTCCCTTCCTCTGTCTACCTCCCTCTCCTCCCTCTGTTTCCCTCCCTCTGTCCCCCCCTCTCTCTCTCTCTCTCTCTCTCTCTCTCTCTCTCTCTCTCTCTCTCTCTCTCTCTCTCTCTCTCTCTGAACACTTACCTAAACTGGCATCTCTACAACACTAATTTGTAAGTATCAGCCTCCCTTATTGTTATACCCCCCGAAATGGGATGAAATTTGCATTCGATATTATACCTTCGTTAAAACATTTAAACATGTTTTTACAATTAGTACAGCAAAACGGAGTGTTACATTCCGCCGCTACCTATCGAGTGAGTTCTCGGGTACCCGAGTACTTGTCTTCAATCTTGTTCCATCATATTTTCGCGATGGGCACGTGGTCAAATGATTGAGGACATTGGTAAATGAGTAAAGTGATAGACGTCGTATCTTGCGGCATGAGTTCGATTGTAAATTGTAATTGTCTAATTTTACACGTTTTAATTTCCTTTTATTGAACAAATGGGATTGAATACGTGATAACTAATTCATCTAAGTTCTTTCCCAGAACATACAAAAAGCCCCCCCCCCGGCCAAAGATTACACATTCATTTTACCAATAAAGCCCCACGAAAAACGAAACTAAAAAATCCCCCAAACCCCCAAACAAACTGAAATATGAAATTCGTATCTTCTATATTACTTTGGAAAATCAGTTCAGATATTTATTTATTTACTTATGTTATCGCGAACAATCAACAAAATACGGACACTTGGCATAAGTTTTAATTCTCTTGCTCTGTATCGGGTTCAAATACTTCGCTGCTTTCGCGATAAAGGTTATAATACTTCCAAAAGTGAGTTCCCGTGGTGTTGTTATTATTCACATTTGATATGTGATTGAAATTCCCTTGCCACCGCCCATCTTATCGGGCTAAAACTTGAGCCTGGCTGCCGCTTAATTTGAAGTTTTCCCCATGGCTCACACAAAATTTATTGCCGGGAAACTCTCAGATCAGAAGAAAGAAATAGTCAGGGCATTCTGTCCTCCATTACATCATAGCAACCATGGAGGATTCATGTTAAAATTAATTTTACTGTATAGTCTCTACATTTGTATATTAATACTGAACTTTCTACCTTGTGCCAAGGAATACAAATCGTACGCCAATCTAAAATACCTTTAAAAATGACTTCACCGTATAGTTCGTGTCACAGTTTCAGCGGCATTTCTTTGAAAGGCTGGAGTGTAAAACAAAGCAATGCGCAATGGAATACAGATTTCACTTCCGAATCATCACCAAGACCTTATTACTCACTGTATACTGTCGCCGAAAAACACACAACCACATCATAAGCTCATATTCTAAGGAATAAAAAATTACTTTTAAATCCATACCTAAATCATGCCTAAATCTAATTCTTTTACCAACAACAAAAGGAGATAGGAAAATATGCTCTAAAAATAGACTGGGACTACATTCGTGGGAAGTAAACCGGAACTATTAATTGTGGTCTGATTCGAACTGGATGTACTAATTGTAACCTGATTCCAGGTGTCGTCCCACTGCAGTGCGCTTTATATAGATGGTGTGCTAGAGGTAACCAGGCTCGAATTGCGTGGAAGAGACAGAATTCGGTATATGTGCAGATAGAATCTACTTAACTAAAATAAACAACACTCTAGATAAAAAAAAATTACCTGTACACATTATTGGAGCAGGGATGAATGCATTTTGAGGCCCTGAATTTGTATAAGTAGCGGCCTTAACGCGTACAGGAAACGGGATCGCACCTGCACACATGTAGCGTTTTGCGGCTTCTTACAGGACGCAACCTTTCTCTGCGTAGTTGCTAGACGCTTGCATACGCATTCTTTGTCCAAAAACGGATAGCAGGCCACATCATGTGATTTAATAGTTGATGACCTTATACACACTCTCTTCCTTTAATCATGTTGACTTTTTATTTTTTTTTAAATTCAGCGCTTACTGCGCAGCTCATAATGATGTAATTTTATTGCATTATCACATACACGATATGTCGTAACTTGCAACCTCATAGTGTCGAGCGCCATGAACTCTGGGAACGTTTGGGCATAAGATGATATGATAGCAAGTTATATCTCATATAGAATAATAAATTTTGTTCAAGAACAGTTTTTGGTTGGTGCTTCACATAATAGCAGCACAAATTGATTATTTAGTGCCAACGAAATTGGAGTAAGTGCATTAACTAAGAACGATTAGGGCTGATCTGTTGGCAGGATTCGAACCCGCACTATTTGCGGTTGCGTTTCTGGCACGCTAACAACAAAGCCTTTTGTTTGTCTTTCATTAGTTACTTCTTACTACGAGCAACAGGGTTCATTTTGCCTATTATACACCCTTGAGACCGCAGGGTGTCGCACGAGCAGCACTTTTAATGAATTAATTGTAAAGAACTAATTGTAAAAAATTAATTGTAAAGAACTAATTAAAGCCAACAAATGTATACGGCACCTTGGAAAATCACCAGCGATTTGCTACATTCTGGAATTTAACCTCGCTTGATCTCTGTCCGAATCCCGATTTGAACACAATACATGTGTCACAGTGAAACATCTCATTCGACAACGTACACGTTCCCTATGTGCATTATAAGAGGAATTTGTTACCATTAACATGCGCAAATTTGATGAAGTTTTCAAATCTCTTTCAGCTATATGATATAAAATAAACTTGATGGTCAGTTGCTATAGGAGAGCGTAATTTTAACATTTTTCTTTCTAACAAGTGGCCGAGTGGTCTAAAGTGCTCTACGTTACGGATCACTGCCATCTCACCTCTGTCTGCATGGGTTCGAATCTAAGATTCGGCGAATGTGGATATGTGAGAAAGCTTGCCAGTAGCTTCTCGTGGGTCGGTGGTTCTTTCTGCGGATTTCCCCGTTTCTTCCTCCATCATTATTACTGGCCGCCATGTATAGTCTATCGTGTGCTGAACCATGGCGTTAAGCCCCAGAACAACAACTTTCTAACGACCCGTACATGGGATGGATATTTAACTAAGGCTAGGGGGAGAAAAGGTGAATCAACATGTGCATTTGTGAAGTGATTTGGATTTTCAGGCCCCTTATGCATGTAAAATTGTTAACTTTTCAACAGGATAAATGCTCCAACATTATTCACGCGATCATCATTACGAAAGACGTCACGGAGGATTCGAATTGACGCTCAGAAGATAAATCTTGTAGTAGTGCGTATCCATATTTTTTAAAAAAATTCTGTAGTTGACAATATAGGTTTCGTCTCTTTGCATCTGGCGATAGACCTAAACATAAAGAATGAGGTTAGCGAGGTTTTTATATTAAAAAAAAACAAACTGTTTCATAAGCCTCTGTGAGTTTGATATGGCGAAATCAGGTGGAATCCTAATGCCATTTGAAAGCATCGTGGACTGATTCAGGAACTATTCTCCTAAGTTAAGTATTTTGGAAGAAATCATCTGTAGCAAGAGTATTTGATGGAATTTCGTAAGATTAAATACAGAAATCGTCAATACTCATTCGGTTTAACCAGTTCCCGATAGAAACTAACATATATTGTATAAGACGTACAAAATATGTCCAACAGAACTCGGCAAACGCGTTTTCAGTCTATATCGTCAGTACGAAGGAACATAGAACCATGTTTCTGTACTATCACTTTGAATCATGACTGGCCAATTACTACACGTATATCTTCATATTATTTTGATTTTACCGTGAAATCTGAAATTATGATTTTTTTTTCAAAATAAAATTCTCTCGGTTGGAATTTGTGCTGAACAATAGCTATTATCTGTCAAATAGAGTCTGTCGAAAGTCAGAAATAACTGTCATGAGGCGAAGGAAAATTAGATGAGTCTTCTGGTCAAAACGTCGTTGAAAGGCATGGCTTTAAAAAAAATATGCCAAACTGTGTAAATACCTAAATATACATACGCTTAATTTCAGTCATGCAATAAACGTATTTTATCAGTGGGTCACTTTTTTGCTAGTTCCATTATAAATGCTTGCACTTCCTTCTCAAGAAAGGACGTGTGTGTGTGTGTGTGTGTGTGCGTTTTTGTGTGTGTTTTGTGCGTTTCTGTGTTTCGATTTTTAACGTAGCTTTAAAACTTTTGGTCATATCACTACGATATCTGCTATATGACAGTTTACAGTAATGTTTAGCACTGGTGCACCATGCCGCAGACATGCAGCATCATGTTCCACCCAGTCACGTTATCCTGACTCCAGGCCAACTAGTCCTAATACTAACCTCTTAATTCTGAGCGCCAACGACAAGAAAGGACATAAATAAAACACTAAATATAATTAAATCAAGCTTCTTAGAAAGTCTAGACGGAATCTGAGAGAAATTGGTATTAAAATCGATTGCTTGATAAATAATGTGCTGACCTAGCATGATAAAAACTTGATTTTAGATCGACCTCCTAATGGCAATTGTGATTTGGAAACTACGTCTGGCGGCTGCGGAGGACCAATTTTGCCCGGTTTGAGAACTATCTATAATCGTTTTTAAAAGCTAAAGCCAAAACTTCCTGGCGTAATGATCATGAATTATTCATTTTATTTATACGATAACTTTGAATTTTACTTATATTGTATTTTTGTGATAGGGATGGAGTTGTCATAAATAACTATCACTTTCGGTCTTTCTCTCTGGCACCCGGTTTTAATTCTCTCATAAAACTATGTTCCCTGTGTGTCTGCGAGGAACGATCATAATGCGAGTATAATGGTGTTTTAAATGTTTTGTCGCATCAAATTTTGTCGTTGTCAGCTTTATACGCAACGATTAACTTCGACGTAGAGGCTAGGTTCACAACAAATTGCTGCCTGCGAAGGATGGGATATGCCATGTTTGGGGAAACAATTGGATATTAATTAGAACTCGATAGGATAACTGTCTGATAGATATGTTTATGATCGGTCAAGTAGTGGAAATGACAAAGTAGAGACACTCCAGGGACAATTTTGGAGACCATTTGAAATAGGTCTCATAAAATCATATTTTCCAGGAACAGTTATTAATAAAAGCTGACAAGAGAGAATTATTTTGACTACGAGTGTTAACATTTTGGCGGTTAGAAAAGTTATTCCTTATTGGTTAAGCTAAACGAGGAAAAAGGGTGTTCCCAGACGAAATTCAAGGGTTTAAGTAATCTCTCGCGAAATTAGTCGATTTTCTTGTGGGAAGCCAGAATTTAGCTTCGGGATATAAATATTTCTCGTTAAATAAATTTTCCAAGGGACGGGGATGAGAGAGAGAGAGAGAGAGAGAGAGAGAGAGAGAGAGAGAGAGAGAGAGAGAGAGAGAGAGAGAGAGAGAGAGAGAGAGAGAGAGAGAGAGAGAGAGAGAGAGATATTGTCTTAATTGTATACAAAATTTATGTCTGTAATTATTTGTTGGATTTACTTATTTTAAATTCATACTTCAATTTTCCTTGAGATAAGATGTTAATCATGCATTCATTGTCTTGAATGTTTCATCAATCCCGTATTGTGAAAATGTCGTATAATATTTCATTGATATGAATCTTTTCGAATTTAGTGGTTTGTCTGTAATAAAAATCATGTACTGTAAGAATTTCATGCATTGACCTGATATGAATTGTGAGAATTAATTTATGTCTTAAATTAAAGTATCATATATGGTAATAATTGATTTTACCATGTCTATGTCAATGAATCGCTATTTAGCAAGTAATATAGCTAAGACAAGACGTGAAGTCCATTAGTTCATCTGTGTGATTATAATGTGAATTCTTTTAACCGAGTAAAATTGGTGTTTGTCAACTGACATTGTCCAGCATGTAATTTACAGGACACAGTGAGATGTAATAGTTTATCTATGAGGTCTAGTTATGGCATGGTTCCAGTTAGGAATGCGGCTAGCAGCTAGGAAAAAAAGACCTTAATTTCATGTTAATGTGATAGTGTATCAGTATCAGGTTAAAAATTGACCACAACAGCTTATCGCTGGTGAATTACGATTAGATGATACCTGTCAAAAACAGTGGGAATATCGTTCGATCCCAGGAGAAAAAAAACTAATAAATATTTTTGTTGTTTTTTTTATTTATTTGAAGGAAATATAGCCCCATACACGTGTTAAACAGTGGAAATGAGTGTATACTATATTCAAGTTACGGTTCAGGACCCGTTAATATTCCTTTATTTCCTTCATGTTATTGCTTGCTCGATCAGGGCAATAACACCGTGTTTAATCATCCCCTAGACATTAAAAACCGAAGGACCATCACAGGTGGGGGATCACACCCGACACCTCTCACAACAAGCATTCCTATATGGAAAAAAACTCGACTTTTCCCCTTGGTCCACTTGGTGATTTAAAAAAAAATGTTTCCGCGTTCAAAGTGTTAAAAAAACGAAAACGTAAAAGAAAGACAGACAGAACTAATGTCATAAAACTCTATATTATCGTTGATTCCATGGTACAATCTGAATACTATTGGTAATTAAACAAAATGAGATTATCGTCATTAGATAATCTTGAACGTTTTAATTAGACTTTTACTGAGCGTATTATTCCACAGGAGTGATTAATCCGCGACGAAGCATTGAATAACCCACCTCGTCGACAGTTTTAGTGATTCTTCATAAAGACGGTATATCTTCTAATTAATAACATAACATCTACTTGATTATCATATGAATTTGTAAATTATGTGATTTATCATATAAATTTCTAAATTATATTTCACCTAGTTTTAAACAGTGATTGATGGGTATGTAACATGCAATAAACGCGTTAATTTTGATAATGCCATCGATTTGGTTACATCAGCTCTTTCCAGTCTTTTGTCTGCCACTTTATTCTTTAAAGGCTTCTGCGTACCTTGCTTCTTGTTTAAAAAAAACAAACAATTTCTTAAAAATCTAAACTTAATAAAGATTTTGTTGAAACCCAATCAAATTTTAACTCAGCACGTAAATACACCTGAGAACGTTGAAGGCCACACATTTTGTTTCTCTTTTGTTTAAGCAATTTTAATTTCTTCAGTCCGGATATATTTTGAAACAAGGTTTAATGGTTTTGCCGTAGAAAACGTTGACATTTTTGTTAGGTCGATCCTACATGTCATGTAACCTTATTTTCATTTCCATTAATAATTTGCCATTAATACCAATACATTTGCCATTAATAGCAATACATTTGCCATTAAACCTAACAATTGTGCATTATGAAAATAGTTATGGAAAAGCGGATCCCTTTTTTGTATATCTACTTTGTGTGTTTAACTTTTTTCCATGAGTGTAGATTGTCATGATCATTTTGTAAACAACCTATTACATAGCTAACGTTTCCTCATGATTAAGATAATTGTCAGGATGTTTTTCTGGGTCTGATTTCAGGACACTGGTGTTCCCCTTGGAAATTCCTTGTTTACCTTGTATTTTTTCATGTTCTTTACTAAAAGTTACGTAAAAGACATGACTTTGTTTACAACGTATAATGTTCTGGAAATAAATTGTTGCCCACCCCATCTTGGTACTCTTATTGTGTTTAAGGCTTTTATTTAAAAGTTGTTACATCAGAATTATTCATTCCTATTTTAACATCTGTCCAGTAGAACGAGTCTTTTAGTTATATTCAGTTATAATTTTGGAGAATTTATTTAAATAATTATTTGGAATTACTAAGTACTTAGTGACTTTAGGACTAAAACACTTTTTTGGCATTAATGTGAATTCATTTTAGGACATTTTGAATTACATAAGTTTGATACATCAATAGTGTTGGCAGATCAGTTCATTCAAAGTTATTGGGACATGACCACATTCAATACCGGAATTCATTCGGAATATCTGAACTTTTGGACTTGTGATATAATGTTTAGGATCATTTGGGATTTTTTTAAAATAATACTGTAAGTTCTTTACAACTTTCACTTTGTATTCTGTGGAAATAAATTATTTGTTGAATTTTACTAAAGTTGATAGTGTCACTTTTTCTGTTACTGAGTTAAAGATATCAAAGGCTCATAACAAAAAAAAGAAGCATAGTATTTTTGAAAAATACAAATTTTGACAGTTTTATAAAACGCATATATCCACTGTTTAATTCTTGGTCAAAAGAGAGAGAATGTAACTTAATCCTGTCTAAATTTTCAAGAAAAAGCGCCGCAAGCCTTTTCAAAAACTGCTTATAGCATTTTACTGTTCATTTCGTACTCTTCTGTGTATACCGCATCAAATCATATATCGATGTAAGTAGTCGTCTTATGCCCCCCCTCATAAATCCTTATTGGTTTTCATGAATTAACTTTGGTAATTTCCGTTGTAACCAGTTCACTTTTACGACTGAAGCTCTTTTAAACTTTATAATGTTAAAATGTCTACCTTAGAACCGTCGCTTTCAAGGCATTTGCCTTTTCGAGCATCGTTAAGTTATACTTTTCAGACTGACTAAGAAATTTGAGTAAGAAAAATTTAAATATTTCATTCTTTATTTGCTTTTTCTAGTAGTCAAGGCACAGTTTTATTTTTAAATATATTGTTTAATAATTTTTCTGCTTTCATTATGTTTCTTTCTGTTAGCTTTTAATATTTTTTTGTCGTAGTTTTTTCTGTCGTTGGTGTTTTTCAGTCTCAGACAACAGTTGAAGAAAATGCTGAATCTATTTAAATGGTAATGAATAAATACTGGCAACATTATTTACCTGAGGTAATTACTTTAAAAATTAGAATTCTTTTGATTTGTATAATTATTCTATTTTCAAAATAGAGGATAATCAATGACACCCATCACAAGTCTATAATATCTGTAATACCTGTTCCCAATACCTGGATGTAAGTGTGACGTCATTGCCACATTTAATAATGACTGCCTTATTTATAAAGTACAACCATTTAAAACCAGGACTAGAATTAAATGGATAAAACATGATATAAAATCTTCCCATTTATTATTTATCAACAACTGACGAAGAAATTCGAGTATAATAAATCCTTTCACCATCATAAGAACATTGATAGGTTCATATTATTACCAATACTTTCCTTGTGGAAAACGAAAATGAAGCACCTAAAGTGTGAATGTGAGACTGGTATTTTTAAAGTAGCTTTAATAATTTTCCAGTCTTACCGCTACAATGTCTGCAGTGTGACAGTTTATATTGATGTCATGCCGCAGATGTAGCATCACGTCCCAACCAAAACAACATTTTTAGCAACTTCTTCACAAAGTAATAAAAAGCCGTAACTGTTTCATAACTCTACATATTTCCTTATGTTTTAACCATAAACTGTTAAATTTCTTTGCAGAAATATATGTTTATATTACATACTTACACAATTTCAAAGGAAACAAGGTCATGAAAATGAAATCCAAAAATATAGCTTAGATAAAGACTTAAAATGAAGATGCCTCATTCGCGAACGAATCCAAAATTTAGTGTACTTTTCACTAGTCAATGATGATGAAGAAACAATATTATGAAACTTTTATTCAACCTTGCTGGTTCACTCAGGATACAAAAGTTTTGATTCTCCTTCCGTAGCACTTAAAATATTAAGTGCACCAGACACACATGTCGTTCAAGGCGCAAACCTTTGTTTCTTTAACTGTTTTATGACTATAAATGACAAAACTCAGAACAAACTATTAGAGACGTTTTTGGAATTACCACAGAAAAGTTTCCTGTAATGATAGAAAGATATAAGAATTTTTTTGGTGGAAAATATTCATGTCTTCATCTTTGATACAAGTTCCACGTTAGATTAACATAAAGAAGACTAACAATCAAAATGGAAAAGGGACAACACAGATGTCTCCAGGAGAAAAGAAACCAATTTCGATTCAGATCGTTTCAGGTGGACATAGTTAGGAATCATCACATTAATACATTAATACACATTGATCAGTCGACCTAGACTAGGTAAGTGCACAATATTGACAGAAAAATTCTGTTGGTGGAAATCAAATAAATTCTTGTACATACCACTATTTTGTCCCGATGAGAATAGATTCAGCCAATTTGGATTGATTAGATTAGTGTGCCTCTCTCTTCCATTACCAGGATGAATATTGTGCAATGGTCACTCCAATTAATCAAATTTGCAATTGCCAACTAATTTTGGTAATAGGCGGTAGTTTGCAAAAGGACACGTTTCATGGATGGTACATGTGTTGTATCACCATTTATGCTATCACACAATTTTCAGGTTTCAAGACCTTGTGCAAACTGGGTACCACTGATCACTTGTTTGTCAGCTTAGTTACGATAATTTTTTTAGGGATAGTGACCTAAGTAGATAAGCCCCCTACCCCACCACAGTCGAAAAGAAGACAACAAAAACCCATTAATATTATATAAGCCTAACAAAACAAAGTTCCATAACGCATTTCCTGAGCTGAAGAAAATTGCTTTCTAATTTACCCTATTAAACCCCTTTGCTTCATGCTCACCTAAACTAATATACAGAAGAGTGAATGGATGCAGATCCAAGGCAAATAAACTTTCCAATGACTATTGTAATTTCCTGGCTTCTTTGGATCTAAATAGATCTTAGAAATTCAACAAGAGCTGGATGTGTTTTCGAGAACTGAATTCATACAGCTAGAAGTTTAAACGGCGCAGTGGATGCCGTGGTTTTGGTACCGGGTACCGGATGGTATTAATATGTACGCATTATGTTAGTGGAGTTGTCAATATTGTCAATAGTATTGGAGTTGTCAATACTATCAACACCTTTCTGAAACCATAATCTCTCCAAACAGATGCGGTAACCCATTGCACTTCTTTAGCCATATCCTTGCTAAATTGAACACCAGTATAAAAGCTAGGTTTCATAAAAAATATATATGGTATGTTAAATAATTTCATTAAAATTAAAAGTTTATTATAAAAAAAATGAATATTAAATTATATTCTAAGAGACCTTGCTAATATACCAGCCTAATTAGTTTAACACAATTAACACTAAGTAATAAAAAAATAATCGGTTAAATTAATTAGGACCGAAGTATAAACCAAAGTGACGTGTAGTACTACTACACCGTTATTGAATGGAAACGTGTTCATAGAAACTATTGCCCATTGCACACTGTCTTCTTGTAGTTTCTTTTGATAGGTGTTTATTGAATTTACACCAAGTAATGTTTCTATTTATCATCGGGATACATTTCTGGCGATGCGATTCATCTATTGTTCGGAAAAGAATCAATAGCATCGGTATATCATTATACCTTTAATGTGGCTGTTTGTACCACTGTCTTGTCCCTAAAGTATCCATTGTTTTTTAACTGAGAGATTGTACCTTTTTTTTAAATAACCGCTCCGGTGGCCTAGTGGTTAGAGCGTCCGCCTCGGATGCGGGAGGTCGTGGGTTCGATCCCCTGTCGAGTCATACCAAAGACTTGCAAAAATGGTACTAACAGCTGCCTCGCTTGACCTTGACTCTCAGCATTAAGAGGTTTGTGTTAGGACTGGTTGGCCTGATGTTAGGATAATGTGACTGGGTGGGATATCATGCTACATGTCTGCGGCATGATGCCCCAGTGCTAGACATCACTATAAACTGCCACACTGCAGACATCGTAGCGGTATGACTGAAAAAATTGTTAAAGCTACGTTAAAAGTCATAAACACCACACCATCCGTACTTTTCAATATATAAGAAGAATACACAATACTACTTAGTTTGGTTTGGGAGCATTCTTCGGACTCTAAAGGTTCGAGATTTCTTTTTACGTAATATTGAATGTTGCAGCGTCAAAGGAAACAATCAGACAACAGGTACATAGCGCCAGAACGACAATGTAGGCCCAAAGGGGTTTTGGCACCCCAAGACCGCTGGTGCCTGTTGCAACCTTTCCGACCGTCCTCATCCCCTTGTTAGTACGCTACTGATATTATCCTAAAATATTATTAAATTATTCAGAAGTTTTAGTTTAATTCAGCAACTGATGTTATAGATACTAGACTTTAAGGACCTCGTACCTTGACGATGTTGGTAATCCATGAGTCTTCAGCTGAGTCTGGTTAGACTCAAATAGTCTTAAAATAAGTAACAGAAAAGACCAATAATCATGCTTTTGTAAAATTCAACGAATAATTTATTTTCGCAGAATGCAAAGTGAAAATTTAAAATGAACTGACAGTTTCATGAATTAAATCCCAAATAACTCTATCCCAAGTCCTCATGCGTGAAATTCCAATTGAATTACAGTGGTACACAAAATAAATTCCGATACTGATTGTGTTGATGTACATGTAGCCGCCAATGTGCTAATCTGCCAATGGCTTGGAATGTGGTGATGTGTTAAGCCAATCGTTGTATCAAAATTATATAATTAAAATGTCCTTATCTAAACTCACTATAATTCCAAAATAATGTTTATATCCAAGAATATTATTGAACAATTATAATTCTTGTGAATGACAATTTGAATAAATGATTACACCCAAATATTATGTGAACACAACAATAAAACAAATTCTGCTTCAGCTGTTAAAGCAAGAATGAATAATCCCAATGTAAACACGATTAAATACCCTTCTACTTGACCATTACCATTTTCTGAAAATATCTGTCACTTTACGGGAAATTTCCATTCTTTATGATTCTTTGGTAGAATTAAGACCGTATCTTTAACTCAAATCGGAGCAAATATATTTGCTATTTATAATGATTCGAATATGTAATCAGTATTCTTAGAGAAATATTAGCTATGTATTATGTTGTTCACAAAATATATGTGTTACGTATCGGCTCGTTCAAAGAAACACAAAGAAAGAGTGAAGACAACAAGCTTTGTAAATTTTAACAAAAATAATTTATTTTCTTAGAAAACATGAAAAAATGTATGTAAAACAAGACTTACGATTTACGAAAATGATCCAAATTGTTTCTTCTAAAGATAAACATAAGTCCTGTAAAACGTTATAAGCACAGTCTGGAGTTTAGTTCCGGTAAAAAAAAAATGGCGGATGATGACGTCAGTCGAAGGCTAACAGAAAAATACAGAATTTACACAGTAAAGTACAGATTGTATTGTTCCGTTGCAATTTAGAATATTTTCGAAAATGTCTTTGTCCAAACCAGTAATGTTGTTCTCCAGGAAAACAATTATTCAGAAAAACGAAGTAAAATTAGCTCCACTAACAAGACACATGTTGTTCTACGTAGATCTATGAACAGACAACTTCTTCTAGCACAAAAATACCATTTTTAAGGTAATAGATGTTGTATAACTCTAAGATGTTACAATAAACTTCGACTCTGACTGTGAATGACTCTGAACGTCTTACAAAATACCTCATCATATAAACGAAGCTAATACGTCGTTTAAACTGCACGAACATGGAAGACACAAGCGATTTCACAATACATCTGGACATTAGAAAAGCCTGACTAAGTATCAGCCAATAGGTTTCATAGCTATTCCTGAATGTTTACTTGTACTGAATTTGCCATCATACACAGCACGTGCTCACATGAGTCACATTTACGACTCAAGTAAACACGATGTTTTGAACAACATATTAGACTGATGTTAATATATTCATATTAATAATTACACTTAATGAAATAAAAAAAGATTTGTACAGAATTTATTCCTTAATACGCACAGTTAACTACAGGGTCGTACCAAATGTCACTTGTCAGGCACAACATTACCTTGGTTTTGGACAATATTCTGTTAAAAATACAGATATAAAGAACAAACAGCATCGGGGCCGCCAGTCGCGCACTGAGCATGCTAGCAAAAAGTATTTAGATGTACATTGCCTGATTGAAAATTATATTCCAATTCAGTCTGATAAATATATTTCAGGTCAATGAATACTAGAAGCCAGTAGTAAAAAAGCACATCGGTCAGGTAGTCGGCAACTCCAGTATAACAGTTTAATGTCAGTACCCAACCAGTACACTGTATTCAGTTAATACAATGATGTCTCAATTTAGAGTTATATATGCTTCTGTAGATGATTTTCACAAATTAAAATCTTGAACACCAGAAAATCATTTTCCGTTCATTGTGCCTGATAGAGAAATTAATTTATCCTTGCTTTGGTCGATAATGGACACTACAAAAGGGCTAAATTTTCAAGCTATGTGCAACATGTTTAGAGTGATTCACAGCTCATTGAATTATATACAAATGGCCACAAACGTAAGATAGAAATTAAAATAAGATAAGAATTCTTTATCTCAGACTACATAGTCATTATTTTATAAAACTAAAACGAAATGACATATAAAGAATATTGCTAAGAATCAAAACTAGTTATAAATTTCATTCATGTTTGATAACATTTATTTTGATATTGTAAAATACTTGCTAACATTTTGTGTTTCTTTGTGGATTAAAACAGTTTTTATGAGAATATTTAAGGCGTTTTTCTTTAACACTTTGTTTTAGTTTATTTCTGTATTGTGTGGTAGTTAATTTCCGTACTGTTCTTAGGAAGAAATTAAACGCGTGTTTACATTTATTGTTCATAAATGATTCAAACATCCGTGGACATTACCATCTGGATTGAATTGTCTTAGGGTGGTTTCTACGTGTTGTTTATGATTTTATGGAATAGCAGAGTATTACTATTTGAAGGGAAATGTTTCGTGGAAAGGCAAACGGAGACCTTTCTTAAATACATTAACTGTATCTTGATATATGCTATACTTTCCCTTTATATGTATGCATGTAGCAGTGTTTTACAGTGCCTGAGGACACGGGCTATAAAGGTATGTTCGAGAAGTGAATCTTTTCTTGTAAGATTTTAATTTCTCGTATTTGTTAATAAACATGAATCTTTCTTAGTAACCTTTCAAGTTCGTGCATTTGGCGGTGATCATACTGATTCACTGAACATGTACACTACATGACACGAGTGAATATTATTTTTTATCAGGCAAAACAAAGTTTTAATTTTTTCACTCAATGGCCACATTGACTGCGGTGTAGCATTGAAACACAATTTTCAGATCCTTTGCTTTTAATATCAAATAAGATGCCTTTGTTGTAGTCAATAATAAAATGAACTTTAAGTTACTTTTTACAGATTTGAATGAAAAATGAAAGTAGCGATGAAACATCTGATGAAATTACTATTGGCGTTCAGGTTGAGATCAAATCCATTAAAAACCATATCACGTTCATTATATAAATGCTAGAGCAAATTTACGATTTCTGATAATTGCAAGCTTTTATAATGTTTTGTAAGAAAAACACGTTTAAGTCCAGGGAGGTCAAACACAGAGTGCAAGTTTAGCATCAGTATGTATTTGTGAAAGATGACCATGTTTTATTCCAGATGTCACACAGGAAAATTTCTTCAGCTTGATTTAACTCGCCGTGAGAAAAACAAAGAGCATAATGTCATCATTGTGTTGCAAAATATAGACTGCATTGATTTACATGTATTCATACGTCCTATTAATTGCCAAGACCGACGAATAGTTAGTCTCATCACTGCACAAGTTATATTGTCTAAGAATGCAAGTTTTTGTTATTAAGAAAAGTATCGAATAGAGAAAGGAAACGCAAAAGAAAAACCACGCAGAGTTTTCTTCCTTTTGAGTTATAAAACGTCAATCAAAGATGGGTGTAGCAGAATTCCTCAAATAAAGCAAGACAGCATCAGAACTGAGTCAGCGGAGCACTGGGTCTTCAAAGGTCCCTTGTTTTTCAACTTAGAAAATTTTGCAGACGCTTTCAATTTTTAAATCTCTGCGCGTTATTACTGCATCTTTGAGGCGCTAATGCTCGAGACGTGTTGCAATTGGAAGCAGTTACGTGCATTTAGTTTCCTTTTTGAAGAGAAATAATTTAAATAATTTAAATATACATGAGAGCGGCTATATGTAAAACATAATCAAATAAGCACTATAATTTTATAGTTCGGCTAATCTAAATTTCAGCAATCTTATATTGGCATTGAGTAAAATTACCTTCGAAATTATATTTCGTGATTCATGTGAAACTCTATACCAAAGATATTTTCAGAGAAAATGCTGAAATCCGTCTCTAAACTAATTTAGCAACATGCTTCCTTTTGCATCTTTGTAAATGATAATATTCATCAGCCCTGCCAAATGTTTTTAATTTGCTTGTTATCTCTAAATTTGTACGTTTCTTATAAATTAAGAAAATTGCACTAAATTAACTAACTCTGAATGATGCAACAACTTTTAACCTTTTGAATTTTGAAATATTCCTTTTCTGTGAATGCAGACGCTACTGATAAAAGAATGTGGCAACCATCATTTCTAAATTTTGTTTGGCTTAGATTATAATACTTTCTTAAATGTGGAACCTCATTTGAAAAATCCGATTGGTTAGTTATAATTTAATTAGAACTTCGCCAATCAGAAAACCATTCTGGGAAATTCAGTTTAAATAAAACTTTATATTTGGTTTGAATACATTCCTGGATCCACATTTTCATTTGAAAAATAAGTTCTTAGCCACAATTATTTAAATACTCTACAGTTCCTTAGAAGTGGAGTGATTACAGTTAAATTGTTTACCGTGCGACGCGAATTAGAGAGATTTGTTGTTGCTACAAGCCACGAATTTAAGATACACCACGAAGAACGACGTTTCCACAAAGAGCAAAAGATATTTGTCCAATCTACAAATTTAAATGACTCCAGGAACAATGATGTTTCCATCAAGACTTTGGGATCCTTTCTCAATTCACTAAATTAATAACAATTTTTTTTCGCAAAATCGAGAAAACCTATACGAATTTAAAGTAATAAACTGTTATGATTTTTCAAAGTTGGTTCTTCTCTTTTCTCGTTTCTTTTAACTGGCATAGATGTAATTGAAGTATCGTATCGATTTTAACCCTAAAAAAGATCGTTGACAAAAGAAGGCTTACAGTGTGAAAGTTATTTAATATTTTAAACCGTTAAGTTGGAAGCTTGATTAAGCACGTCACTTAACGAACATTTAGTCACGTATCTAATCGCTTTGAATGAAAGCATGATTATGCACGTCGCTGGTTTAACATTCAGTTACATTGAAATGTCAGAATGCTTACGAGTATTTGTCATGACATTCATTTTGCCAAGTCATTTCTGTCACAATGCATGATAATGGACATAATACCTTCATTTAATGTTTAAATATGATTTTATTGATTCATAAATCAGTAAGAATAAGTTCGTATATTTTCATACAGATGCCATAATTTTTATGTGAATAGAATTTTTGTTTATTTGCGGTCTTATTTTTAACTTTTATCAACATCTTTGAAAGATTATATAAATGGGAAAATTGTAGTTTTGTTTACCGGGTTCATATCTACATTTCTCTGCTAAATTATTAGTATTACTAAATCAAGTTTGAGCACAGAATTACTCCAGTTGCTAGCTCCAAACCATCGTCCCTGAAGAAAACTTCCATTCCATAACAGAAAAAAAGCTTTCAAACATCTCTGAAAGTCTTTACGTGTTGTAATTGAAGGCTATTTCACATATTAGATACAGTTATTGCACACCATCTTGAAAGCAATAGAATAAAGCCATCCTCAACACATTTTAAAAGACAAAAAAATCTTGTTAACAGTACAAAATGTTTTATTCCCTGACATTAGCCTTTATTTTAGCTAGTGTATTGTTATTATTCACAAGGCTAATATTCCTTGAGGAACAATAGAAAGATAGACGTGCAAAAGCTTTACGGAATATTGTTTTCAAAACTCACAATAGATAAGAGTCTGCTGATACAAGATACTTTGCGTGCATCCCTACCTTCCTACCTACAGACGGACAGTCAAACAGGTGACAGTGCCTGTCATCTGGTTTGACAGTGCAAAAACAGATTTATGACTGGAATATTATAAATATAGTTCATGCAGCAAAATCCACCTACTTCAGTATAAAAATCATCGAGAGTACCAGCTGCAAAGTTATTCTGCATCCCGAACAAAATAAAATCACCAAGAGTACTAGCTGCAAAGTTTTTATGCATCCCCTGACAAAAAGAATAACCGAGAGTACCAGCTGCAAAGCTATTCTGCATCCCGAACAAAAAAAAAACTCACCAAGAGTACTAGCTGCAAAGCTATTCTGCATCCCCGGACAAAAAGAATCACTGAGAGTACCAACTGCAAAGCTATTCTGCATCTCGAACAAAATAAAATCACCAAGAGTACTAGCTGCAAAGTTATTATGCATCCCCGGACAAATTATAGGGAGGAACAAATCTACACCACTTTCAACAACAACCCAGACAGTCTACGAGATCAGTTTGCTTATTTCGTGCTTGACAAAAGTGAAAACTATCTTATATAAACTTGACATTCATACGTGAATTTGATCCAGTTCATACGTCACTGCTATTTGAGTATTTGGATGCTATACTGTTTGCTCTGACTGACGTCATACATACTTCTTTATCTATTGCTGTTTTTTTTCCATCACTTTTTAAAACTGCTATTGTAAGGCCCCTTTTCAAAACGCCAACCCTTGAAAACAACGACTAGAAAAACTATCGTCCTTTCTCTTACCTTCTCATTCATGTCAAAAGTCTCTTCTCTTTAGCAATTTTCGTTGGGCTTATCGCCCCTGTCACAGCACTGAAATTACCCTCCTAAAAGTTACTAATGACCTACATTCAGCTTTGGATTATATTAGGATTTCCGTTCCCACAACTCTCGACTTATCAGCAGCCTTTAATACAACTGACCATGCTATCTTGCTTCACCGTCTGCAACGTTTTTCGCATCCACAGTACTGTTTTATCATAGTTCAAGTCATACCTAACTGAAAGAAAACAAATTGTTACGGTATCCCAAATAGTTCTTTTTCTAGGACAAATTCTCTTTATTCTATACACACAAACCCTATCAAGTGTTATAAATCGCCACCCTGCGTACCATATGTTGCATACTGACGACATTCAACTCTACAAAACTTGCTGTCCAAATAAAGTTGCTTCCACCATCCAAAGCATAGAGGAATGTGTCTCTGATGTTAAATCATGGATGAGGTGAAAGAAGCTCCAAATGAACAATGATAAATTGAAACCATGGTTGTTACCTTACAAAGAATTTCTCAAGTAAAACAACATATCAATTACTATCAGCGACATTCCCACTAAGTTTAGACAAGTACTTAGAAATATTTTGTTACTTTTGATATCTCTCTCTATTTTACTACACCATCATGTCCAGAGCAGCACACCTGGAGCTGAGACGCATTAGCTCTATTTGCAGTCTTCTCACAGGTAATGCCATATAAAGCATAACGTGTTCATCAATACTCTATAGACTTGACTATAGTAAGAGTCTTTCTTTCTGGTCTATCACTGTGTCTTATGCAGAAACTCAAAAGGCCCAAACAAGTAGGATCATTGATATGGTACCAAGAATTGATCATACAACCCCATGTCTTCACAAACACCAGTAGAACCAAGCAAACCATCTCTTTTCTCGTTTACTGCTTCTAGTCCGAAATACCTACACAATTTCAACCATCTGTAGCCTCCTGCTAGAAGCTTACCCTCATCATCTGCCACTCGTATTCTTAGGATTTCCAAGGTAAAAAATTAAGTTCTATGGACCACGTTCATTTGCATGTTTGGGTCCACTTACTTGAATGAGCTCCCGCTGGATCACAGACACAGAGACCATGTTCACATTTAACACTGCTCTCAAGAATACATAGACTTGACATTCATCCATTTTTCACTATTTTGAAACTTAATGCTGTTATTTTGTGCAATAATTCACTGCTTTTATAGTGTTTGCGAGATAGGTGTAATAATACATTGCTTTTATATTGTTTGCGAGATATGTGTAATAATTCATTGCTTTTATAGTGTTTGCCATATATTTTCCTGTTTTATGTTGTCTATGCAAACTGTTCTTATACTCTATGTGCTAATTTGATGATGTAAATCGCCTCAAGATTTAAAAAACCATGCGCTCAAAAAAACCCCAGACGTCATTATTATTATTATTATTATTATTATTATTATTATTATTATTATTATTATTATTATTATTATTATTATTATTATTATTATTATTATTATTATACTCACACATATATATATGTGTGTGTGTGTGTGTGTGTGTACATGCAGTTGAAAAGTTATTTTGATTTCATCAATACATCTATTCTACTGATATAAAAGTCCAGTTATTTTCCACTTACAAATTGTTGTTAGCCTCAATTAATAAAAGGGATAGTAACAGAAAACATAGTAAATAACAGCCAAATGATTCTGCAGGTTATTATTATTATTATTATTATTATTATTATTATTATTAGTAGTAGTAGTAGTAGTAGTATTGTTATTATTATTATTATTATTATTATTATTATTATTATTAATGAGAAGAAAAAGAGGAACATATTCTACTGCTGCAATGCGTTAAATGATTTTATTTTTATTTACATAACAAATATGTTTATGCAATGCATGTTCTATATTTTTCTCATGCTTTTAGCATTCAAAATTAGGCCATGAAAACGATGGTCCATAACGTCTTTTCTTTTTGATTTACATTTGTGCAATTAAAGATTATATCATGTCAAATATTTAAAATAATGTAGCACAGTCCGATATTGATGAGTGCATATCTCTGTCTATCTGTCTCTCTTACAAATACACGCACTCACACACGCACGTATACCACGCAGCTCGAAAAGATGTGATTATTACGTCAGCGTTATTCAGGTCATAACCAGGTAGAGTAACGCTAGAAAATATGGCGTGGGTGAGTAACGATATAATTACGAAATTGTTATACCATTTAATAACACATAAAAAATGGTCGATTTTAATAAAGACTTTAAAGGAAAAAAGATTCTATTAACATATGACAATTAGCCAGACAGTATAAGAATTAAAAGTTATTAAAATTATCAGAGTTACAATTTGGCATAAAATTTGGCGGCATTGTCTGTTTTCGTTAGATTAAAAATACGATCTTAATAAAAGTAATAAAGCAAGGCAATTCATTTCACAACTCACTCTTGCATTAACGTATCAAGTGAGAAAAAATCGTGATCTTTAAGCGGCTAAAATATTTTCGGTCTCTTTAATACTCGCTGTCAAGTTATTTCCAGAAGTTAAGCCAGGGTTTAATTTCCCGTACTTAATTCTTCTTATTTGACAGTTTTCATTTTTGTACATCCTAACACGATAAAATGCACAGCAGTCGAAGACTGTTTCGCATCTGCGTAATGTCGTGTTGTGTAGTTCGAAGAAAATAAAAATACTTACTCTTACATATCATCATCGATTATCTTTAATATAAGTGAACAATTCTACCGTATATACTCACTTATAAATCGCATCCAACTGCAAACTGCACAGTCCCAGATTTGCCGGCGCATAATGCGCCGGCAGATCTGGGTCTATGCAGTTTGTTAGAAATAAGCAGTAAAACAAACAAGATAGACTCTGATCTGTCCGAGCATTAAGAACCGTCATTAATCCCTCTCATTTAAACGGATGAGCCTCATAAATGGGAAGGGCTTGACCTTCCGAGATGATCGATGATCGGTGGGGATCTTAAAAATGCACTCTTACAATATCGCTTATACTGAATGGTCGATGGGTGACTATAAAGATAATTATGAAAACTGACAAATTGATGGAACGTTGAACAATTTTTGTCCACGCAATGTCAGAGTTGAGAAGAAGCTTCCTAGAGGTTTATTATTGTAAGCTGGACTTCCGAAATTCCAGCTGGTCATCCATCAGTTGTAATTGTCAAACCCTTCTTAGCTATAAGACTTATCCA